>JAXQQM020061220.1:0-275000 GCA_034641835.2 Pinus albicaulis
GATTCTCATCATAGGTGCATACCTCTCTAGCAAATGTGAGAAAGGAAAAATGGATTTAAAGTTGTCTTTGTATCTAGGCTTTAGGAAGGGTTCATAGTAGCTAATGTCAATATTGGCCTGCTTGAACCATTTCTCCCCTACACTAGGTATGCCTATGGCATTTGCAATAGCGTCTATAGATAGCTCAAAGGTCATCCTTGCAAGGTTAACTTGTTTTTCATGCAAGTTAATAATGAAAAGTCTAGTTAGCTCAGGGTGACTTTGCACCTGCTGTACCTTCTCACAAAAATCAAAACATCCCACATGCTGGAAACATGAAACAGTCATGGGAGATGCCATCAACTCTATGGTGTTGATGGGTTCAAGCCTATTGATTTTTCCACCTTTTTGTTGACTCCTCCTTGGAATTTGTCCTTCTCCTTCACTACCATTGCCCTCTCTTTCTAACATTTTGACCTCAATACCTTTGAAAACCCTAAGACTGTAAATGGAAATGAGTTTAAGGGATGGTGATGAGAGAGGTAGTTCTTCAAGTGAATGAGATGAGTGAGAGAGGGTAAAGGTATATGAATTTGAGTGAGAGGAAAAACTCAATAACCACCCTCTGCTGATTGTTCAAACTCTGTGTTAAAACACCTTGCACTGATGGAAAATGGATATGAAAGAAGGTAATGAAATTTTCAATCTTTTTGTAATGTAAGGGAATGATTTAGTGAATGGAGTGAGCATAGGCACAACCTTAAGTAAGTGAACAATATTCAACAATGTACTCCTTTTGGATATGACTGGTCTTCTTAGTATGCAAATGAAGAAATGTTTTTAAATAGTGATATCAAGCATGAAAATTAGGGTTCCTTCTTTGGGTTTCAAATACTTTCAATTTCAAAGCATCAAAATGCTTGAAGAAAGTCTTGATGCACTATACTTACCCTTTAATCTATTTGGAGGTTCTTTGGCAGGATTCTGAAACTAGTTTGAGGTGTCTAGAGTGTTTGTAGGGCTTAGAAGGCCCTCCTGGCCAAGGGCACATCACCTAGGTCAAGCGCGCAGTGCCTAGGCCAAGGGTGCAACGTTTAGTCCGGGCGTGCAGCGCTAAGGTTTCCTTGTCGAGCCTGTCGGACAAAGGTGCAATACCTTGATGGGTGCGTAGCGCCTTAAGAAAACACAAGGGAGAAAAAGGCTAGGGGCGCAGCACCCGACTCTAGGCATGTAGCGCCACCTGAATTTGTCCAAGTTTGACCTGAAACTCCCAAATTTTTCGCTCCTGAACGCTCTAATGATTTTCACAAGGTAACAATGACTTGTTGAAGTGTTAGATGACCCTTTATAGGCAAATGATTTAATTTATCTTTGATAACCCATTTCCTAATGTTTTAAGTTTTTCACTTTCTTTCACTAATATTCTTTGATCTTTTTTATCTGCAGGTGACATGAAAACCTTTAAGTGGCTCTTCCTTTTTCTCCTTGAGAGTTGACATGTTTATGTGATGTTTTTTGGAGGGTTGCACATAGTAGTATCTTCAAAGCTTTTTGTGTTTTTCATCACAATATTAAACTTATCTTTCTTACCTTTTCTCACTAACCTTTTACACTGTTTGTATGCAGGCTACTGAAATGATGATTTTGACACCTTTGGGACTCAAACACAAGGCAGCATCTTCAAAACCCTATGTGATTTACACCATGAAATTATATTTTTCACCTTGGCTGGCAGTTTTAAGAAATTTGTGTTCCTTTTGATCCTGAAGATTTGACACATTATTTGACACAGCAGTAGCTCCAAAATCCTCTTTTATCTGCACCATGAATTCAATTCATCATTTGATCATTTAGGCATGATAACTCATTTTTGACAAGTTTGTAATCTTTACACAATATCATCTTCAACATCTTCTCCCATTTCCATTATGAGGTCTAACTCAACTTCTTACCTTCTCTGACTAACCTTTTTACACTGTTTGTATGCAGGTTTTCTAAAACAATGATTTTGACCCTCTTTTTCCTTCTTGAGGCATGACAGGTTGAGCTTGGAAAGTTTTAGGATGCTTTCACACACTGGTAGTTTCAAGATCTTCCTTTACCTGCACTATGGAGCTAAAACCATATTTTGATCATTTTGGCATGAAAAACTCATTTTGATAAGTATGGAATCTGATCAAACAATGATGTCTTCCAATCCTTTAGCTTTCATCAAGGAGTTTGGCTTACCATTTTAACTTCTCTCACACTTCTAATGGTTGGTGACTGAAAACACTGAGTTCACCTTTCTTATTGATACTCTTTACATCTTTTCTCTTTGAGGCCTGACATATTCACCTTGGCAAACTTTGGGATGCTTGCACACAATAGCACTTTCACACTCCTTTCTTTGTTGGCATCATGGAGTTCAAACCATGCCTTTCACCTTCTTTGTTTATTTTCCAAAAACCTTAGGTGTCTAGAGTGCTTTAAGACAATCATCAGTGTTGTCTTCTAAGTTCTCTATAGCCCTTTCAAGTTCATTCATTTCTGTCTAATTCACCTAATCTTTTTCCCTATCTTATCAATAATTTCTGACAAACTTCTCGTCATGTTTGGTTTTTTGGTGTATCTCCTCCATGGTCATTTCTGCATTTGATCCCTGCTTGGCACCCTGTTGGCCCAATCAAGCTCAAAAAACCTAATTCTACTTAAGACCAAGTGCTTCCTATCTTCCTTGCTGCAAGATGTCTTCCTTTACGAACATACCATTCACCTTATCAATTTCTTCTGCTGATTGACCTCTTAACACTCCTGCAGAAGTGCTAAGTTACATTTACCTTTTGTAGAACTTGAATTTGACAAGGTAGTATTATTTGGAGACTTTCATATCTTTTCTTGAATAACCATGTCTCAACATTTCATGACCTTTGAACCATATTCTAATAAAGAAAAACAGTGTCTGAAACACCAATGATTGACCTTGGACCATATGAAACTCTAATTTGACCTAGTGAGAGGATCCTTTGACCTGGTCTTTGACTGAAAATTGGCTTGGAGTCTTCAATTGTAAAAACAGAGTATTGACAAAGTGGTGTATTGAAGATCCAAAATCCAATGTACTTGATTTATCTAAAGAGCCTACAGAGATAGTTTTGAGACAATCAATGCTTGAGGAACCTGGTGAACATGGGAAGGAATAGGTTTATAGGTAACCCTAGATGGAAAGTGGAGTCATGGGCAATCGAAAAACAAAGTAATGAGGTTATAGATGGGAAAAACGAATGGAGATGAGTGGCACAACCCCATAAGGAGTCCTTTAAGAGTGGCAGGGTGACCATGGAATGGAAAAATGGTAGAATAGTGAAACATTTTCTATAAGGATAATGAAGGTAGTGATATTTCTAAAAACTCACAATATTCAGGGAATTTTTTTTTTAGAAATCTAGAACAAATATTTAGTCATCTACAGATAGTAAAAATTATTGATGACTAAAATATCATACAACCACTCCTCGCTATGGCTTTTAGAAACTTGTCAAGAGTTCACGTGCAACAACCAAAAGGGTTCTAAATCAAAAGGTATGGTGTTTTTATACATATTAAGGTGCACAAAGAGATCAAATTTATTTTCATTTTAAAAAATGTGGTTTCCACCTCAAGAAATTTGGTTCTTCTTAGCTCTAAGTTGGTTTAATTTTTAATTTTAATTATAGTTATTGATTTTGTTAATTTTATTGTTATTATTATTTTAAAATTAAATCTTTGTATTACTCAAAAATCAGAGTACGTTATCTTTCCAAATTGCTCCTTGGGAATTTTGCATTAGAGGAAATTTCAGCCTAAAAGTGGCCTCCTAAGGAAAAATAATAAACTAATAGTTAAAATAATAAAATAAGATTCATGAATTTTGGAGGGAAAATAAGAAAACTATTTCTTTTAATTGTATTTTTTGCTTATCTCCTTATAGGTTTACTCAAATTTCAAGTGTAGACACTCGTTGGATGTGGAATTAAATTCTACATCCAACAAGTACCCATTATGCATACTTTTGAGAAGACCCCCATTGATAAAAATTGTAGATACATTAAAAAAATATGTTCAACACATTTCTTTAGCAATCAATTCATCCCCACCCATAAGGAAAGAGCCTTCTAACACTGCTCTCAGGCCATAGTTTCGCAAACAGTTTGATGTTTTTAAATTGTTTTATGTTTTCCCTTGTCTCCCAATAGTTTTGAGTGCCTCGTGGAGGATATTGTTGATTGCTGAAGAGACGAGGATAGGTATTGGCAGAAAAGTAGACAACAAAGCGAGAAATTGAGCACACATATTCAAATAAGAAATCTCAATATGATATCTTGTTAGAGTCTTAACACTTTGGTTGAGGTTTGATTGTCCCAAGTTACATAGAAGGGGTGTTAGGCTAACCATGCACATCTACAAAGGATCATGTAGACTAACCTTATTTTAGCATGGGCTAACAACTTACTCAAAATCTTGATAAAGGTTTGAAAATTTACTAATACCTATAAGTTTTTGGTGTAATGACAAACCTCAACAAAAATATTAGCTAAAGCTCAGTGTACACCAACATTGAATGATTTTGGGGGAACACTTCCCAAGAAGAATGTGTCAAAGGAGACATCAAATTGGTAGGAAAATAGCAGATATTTCATTCTAGAAAGTGTCTATTAGTGAGTAGGCATGGAATTTGAAGGGAAAATTGTGGGTCACTAGTAATTTTCCCCTCAAATACAGTTTAAAAATTTATAAAACCTTAACCCGTAATATTATTTCTTGAAATTGTGTAAGATTCTTGAAATTGTCAATACTTGCATAAAAACATTCAAATTGACTAGTGGGTTTTTTTTGAAATTCCAAATCTGTTGGGGAGGTTGAATTGTTTTGGGGGTTAATTTCCAGAAATTTAGGTGTATTTTTGGGTGAACTAGGCTTGGTATACTGGGTTTCTTAAACATGAAAATTAAACTACATCATGATGTTCATGATGATGGCGAACAAGATTTGGTTTTTCTAGAGCGACTTAAGTTCAGGATTAAAATTGTCCTTGGTGGTGAATTTTCAACTATACCCAATAGAAGTATTGAGCAAAGTAAGTGTGATGATTTAGAAAATAGAAGTATAGATCATAGTAAGAAATATAACATTAAATTTTTGCAGCAGATTCAGACTGATTGTTTAGAAAAGAGTGTCGTTGATAGTTCACAGATGAAGACTAGTAGAAGGAAGGTTTTGAGAGAAGATTCGAAGGGTGGTATGGAGGCGATTGAGAATTTGCAAAAGAAAACTGTAGAAATTTATAAACACAATAATATATTTTTGGATTCTCCTAATATAACAATTTAATCTTATGTTAAATACGGAATCCTTCCACTTAATTCTTTGTGGAAATTAAATCGCAAATTGCAAACAAATGAAGAAAAATCAAGCTCACATAACAAGATATTTTACCAAGAAAGATTAAAGATAAAAACTCCAACTATCATATATTATGTATATCAATGGAACATGTAAAAATATCATACAAGGCTCAGCTCATAGAGCTCTCAGTACAATATACAATCTTCGCACACTGTCATGCAAAAATTTGCATATCTATGCACCAATTTCTTGCCTCCTAACGACCTGCCTCCACTACGTAATCCCTGATGAAGAAGATCCCTGAATGAATTTGATCTTTCCCTTCCTTGACTGTGCAATCCTCATTGGCATCTCTAATGTCTGTTTAGATGCATTGTATGCATCACTATAGTCACAACTGATAGTCAAACACACCCTTTCACCTATCTCTACACTAGGTCTCCACTGGATCTGACATGCAAGTAGTTAACTATGGTATTTCTTCAGTTGCAAGTAAGAAACTACTTGTGAATTAATTAAATAATTAATTCACTCATCTTTCACTAGTGCATATTTAGTTACAACTAGCACAACTGAGTTTAACTCACTTAACTAAGTTAAACTAAATAACAACTCACATAACTACTCTTCCAACTCTGTTACAACTTTGCCACAATCAGTTATAACGAAGTCCTCCATGCATGAGTCACCAACCACCCTAGGAATTGCATAATTCCTTCAGCCCACTGATGTGCCACATATGTTCACTGAAATCAAGTGCTCCAAGAGAATAAGTCACTTTTTATTGTCTGATTATTATTAAGGGCTAATAATAATCGACATGCATTCTATTTTTAGATTTGTGATCTATAAACAAACTTCACACATCTTCTAAAAGTATAAACTCATCTAAAGATAGAATTTTATCAACCATATATAATCATCATCCTGCTAATTTTAGAATATGCTCACCATTCTAAAAATAGACATACACCTAAAAATTGTCTACGGGCCCCACCTAGTGAAGGTGCTTAATTTTCACTAGGATCATCATCTTGTTGAATCTCAACACTCCCTCTCAAAAAGAAATGGATTATCCTTCACCTCAATCCTGTCTCTATGGTATTCAAATTTTCTCCTGGTGAGTGCCTTCATTAGAATATCTACATCCTGATCTTCCGTAGGAATGTACTGAACAAAGATGATCTTCCGCTGCACACAATCTCTGATATGATGATACCAGATATATATATTTTTAGATCTATCATGAAACATAGGTTTAATCGAGAGTTTAATGCAACTCTGATTATCACAATGTATCACTTTAGGATCTAAATGAGAATCAAACAAACCGACCAGGATCTTCCTCATCCAGATAGCCTCACATGCAGCTTGACTTGCTGCCATGTATTATTCTTCCACTGAACTGAGTGCCACGGATCTTTATTTCCTGTTGCACCAGGAAACTGTTGTAGATCCGATACTGAAAACCCCTCCCGATGTGCTCTTTCTGTCTGTTGGGCTGCCTTACCAATCTTCATCAGTGAAGCCATACAACTTCTCCTCATCCATTTGTCTGTACCATAAGCCATACTCAGATGTGCCCCTGAGATATCTCAGGACATGCTTGCCCGTCTTCCAAGCTGGTTCACCGCATAGCATATGTCCAATATTATATTAACTAAATACATGAGTGAACCCACCAACTGTCGATAAACAGTGGCATCCACTACCTTTTCCGATGTAGCGTCCTATTTCCTCCAATTTCCTAGAAGAGGAGTATCCATGGGTTTGCAGCCCTCCATGTGAAACTTACCAAGTATCTCCCGAGCATACTTTCCTTGAGACGCAAACAGTGCACCTTCTCGTTTCCATATTTCCAATCCAAGGAAATAATGAAGGAGGCCAATATCCTTCATCTCAAACTCCTTTGCAAGGTCCTCCTTGCATGAGTGTATCAGCTGCTCATCACCAGTCAGTATTAAATCATCAACATAAAGGACAATGATTAAAAGCTTACCCTCCACCACAATCTGGTATAGGTTTGCATCCACCTCACTCTTAGTGAAGCCAAGTCCAGTGAAATAGTTGTCGATCTGAGTGTACCAAGCACAGGGTGCTTGCTTTAGCCCATACAATGCTCTTTTGAGTCTGAACACATGCGACTCGCTCCTGAAGATCTCAAATCCTTCAGGCTGCTCAATGTACACTTCTTCCTCAATGATCCCGTTAAGGAACACAATCTTCACATCCATCTGATGAATGTGCCAACCCATCTGCGCTGAGAGAGAAAGGATGGTCCTTATGGAAGAATACCGTGTGACAGGTGCAAAGGTTTCTTCATAATCAATCCCCTCAATCTGTGAGAAGCCCCGGGCAACAAATATTGCCTTATACTTCTCGACACTCCCATCAGCAACTTGCTTTACCTTGCAGATCCATATTGAACCTACCACTGATTTACCAACTGGCCTTGGAACAATCTCCTAAGCACTGTTTTTTACAATGGAGTCATACTCCTCCACCATGGCATCTACCCATGCGGGCTCCTACGGTGCTTCCTCAAAGGAAGATGGCTCTGTCATGATACACTTGCTCATGAGAGCCATGTATCTAGTGAATCGATCAGGTGATTGTCTCTGTCTGCGTTGTGAAGTAGGGACTCCTACATTCTCTGCCGCATCAAGCTTCAATCTCTTAGCTTCCGTGGTACACTTTATGCCTGTTCTAATGTTTGGTTCTGTATGAGTGGACTCCTCCACCCCATGAATCTCCTCCTGTGGCTGATCCACATCTAGAGGCTCATCTTTGGGAACTAGAAGTTCCTCCTCTGCATGCAAGTGTAGCTCCCTCTCAAGCATAACTCATGCAGCACCCACAATCGTTCTGTTTTTCCTCTCCGCAACCCCATTCAGCTATGGGTTATGAGGCGCTATGAGTTCTCTTCGAATTCCTTCTTTTCTATAGAAGTGTTTGAATTCGTTCGAGATATATTCACCACCATTATCACTCCGCAGAGCCTTCACTTACTTCCCCGACTCCTTCTCCATCAATGCTTTAAACTCTCAGAACTTTGATAATGTTTGATCCCTCTTCTGCATTAGGAATATCTAGCATCTACGAGAATAGTAATCAACAAAAATAACATAGTACCTATTTTTTTTTTTGAAGCAACTGATAATATTGGTCCACACACGTCTATGTGAATTCTCTCCAGGATCACCGAAGCACGGTTCTCCTTTTCATGAAAGGTGGTTTTCACAAACTTGCCCATATTACATCCCTTGCACTGATCAATCTGCGCAAGTGTACCCTTGGTAATTCCAATAGAAATCTGGTACAAAATCTTCATGGCACCATGGTGAAGATGGCCCAATCTCTTGTGCCATAATTCACCCTCATCCCGGCTCACCACTTCTTCTTCTTTGCCCACCATTGCTGCGCAATCATCTACCTCTAGCTTGTAGAGATTATTGACTTGAATACCTATCCTCTTGGTTTGACCCATTTATTTATGTCGCAAGAAATCTTTTCCATCACTGAAAACAACGTCATAACCTCTGTCCTCCAACATTGCGACTGAGACCAAATTCTTCTTCAGACCTGGAACATGCATAAGATTTTTCAACAGAAATGGTTCCAATGTCGGACACATTGTATCTACCATAATCGCCCATCTCTATATGCATTTGGATATGTTTCTCCTCCAAGTCACTGAATAATTCCTTATCTCCCATCATGTGGAAGGAAGAACCACTATCAATATACCACACCGATCCCATTACACTTGACACTGAGCATGTGATCAAAGAGAAATCAAGTTCAAATTGCGAGGAAAGGGCCTCACCAGCTGCAGCTCCAACAACGTTCTTTTTCTTCTTTTTCTGTGGGCAGTTAGTGGCGATATTCCCATGTTCATGACAGTGAAAACACTTCATCTTTTACAAATCCAACTTCTTGCCTTTAGCCTCAGATTTTGGATGGGATTTCTTCCCCTTCCCTTTCCCCGCTTTGGAAGCCAAATAAAAATCCTCTTCATCATCATGTTTTTATGAAGATCCATCCCTAGTACTCCGCCTTATCTCCTCCTTCACTAGATCCGACCAAAGTCGCTCCCAATCCGACATTTTCTCCTGCCCATTGATAGAGTCTTGATAACTGTGCCAACTCTTCAAAAGTCCAAGGAGAGCCAAGCTCACCAAGTCATCATCTGCAACTATAATTCCCACACTCCCCAACTCATCCCTACATTGGACAAACTTAGTGAGATACTTTGGAATATTGTAACCCTTCTCCATTTAGATTTTTTTTCAGTTTATCTTTCAGCGCCAACTTCCTATGGTCACTGCTGCTTTGGAAAATATTTTTCAAAGCCTTCCACATTGGAAATGGAGTGGCTTTCCCATGAAGGCTTGACACAATATGGTCTTTCACACCTTCCAACTGAATTCTTCTTGTCTTCGCTACTTTCTTTTGCCAGGCATCAAGTAATGCAACATCTGTCGAAGAGCGCTTAGGAACATCGTTATCGATGAACTCCTTCAAGCCATTTTCTTCAAGCATCGCCTCCATCCTGTCCTTCGAGGCTATGTAGTTAGAGTTTCCCTTAAGTGCATACTCCAACCACAACCCATTCAAAGCCATTTCAATGTTTACTAAACTGTCGCACCAAGAAATTCTTGCAACAAATTCGAATTGTCCACCAGCACAAAACTCAACACTGCTTCAATATTGCAATCTCCAGTGATTAACACTGATCCAATACCATGTAGAAATTTATAAACACAATAATGTATTTTCGTATTCTCTTGATCTAAAAATTTGATCTTTTGTTAAATACAGAATCCTTCCACTTAATTCTTTGCGGAAATTAAATCGCCAATTGCAAACACATGAAGAAAAATCAAGCACACATAACAAGATGTTTTAAGGTTAAAGCAAAAAACCGCAACTATCATATATTATGTATATCAATGGAACATGTAAAAATATCATACAACACTTAGCTCATAGATCTCCCAGTACAATATACAATCGTCACACACTTTCATGCATAAATTTGCATATTTATGCACCAATTTCTTACCTCCTGATAGCCTGCTTCCACTGTGCAATCCCTGATGAAGAAGATCCCTGAATGAATTCGATCTTGCCCTTCCTTGACTGTTAAATCCTCATTGGAATATCCAATGTCTATGTAGATGCATTAAATGCATCACTATATTCACAACTGATAGTCAAACACACCCTTTCACCTACCTCTACATTGGGTGTCCACTGGATCTAACATGCAAGTAGTTAACTGCGATATTTCTTCAGTTGCAAGTAAGAAACTACTGGTGAATTAATTAATTAATTATCTCACTCATATTTCACTAGTGCATCTTTAGTTACAGCTAGCACAACCGATTTTAACTCAATTAAATGAGTTAAACAAAATAACAACTCACATAACTACTCTTCCACCTCTGTTACAACTTTGCCATAATCAGTTATAACGAAGTCCTTCATGCATGAGTCACCAACCACCCTAGGAATTGCGTAATTCCTTCAGCCCATTGATGTGCCACATATTTTCACTGAAATCAAGTGCTCCAAGAGAATAAGTTACTATATATTGTCTGATTATTATTAAGGGCTAATAATAATCGACATGCATTATATTTTTAGATTTGCGATCTATAAATAGACTTCGCCCATCTTCTAAAAATAGAAACTCATCTAAAGATATAATTTTCTCAACCATATAAAATGAGCATCCTTCTAATTTTAGAATATGCTCACCATTCTAAAAATAGACATACACCTAAAAATAGCCTGCGGGCCCACCTAGTGAAGGTGGTTAATTTTCAGTAGGATCATCATCTTGTTGAATCTCAACAAAAACTACTAGAAATAATCTTTTGAAAGAGAAGCAGATTATGGATGGTATTGATGTGAAATAGAAATGAAGTTTTTGGTTCTTCCCATCCTTATTTGATGGTTTAGATTGCTAAATGATATATGTCATAGACCTGGTGAGCTGAAATGCACTACCATCAATACCATAAATCTCTTTCTCCCACTTATAATTTCGTTTCTGTGACACATCAATACCATATTTTCTCTACCTTTCCTTCAAAGGATTCTTTCTAGTAGTTTATTTTGTGAATTCTCAGTAGCACCCATGCCACCCTTTTGATCTTCAGACAACACTTTCCTTCAATCGACTCATGTTTAGGTTATCAAATACCACTATTTTATAAACAATCTGGATCAACCTGCTGCAAACATTTAATATCGCCTTGCCTACTATGATCTATAGTTTTATTTTCTAAATCATAACACCTATTCTGTCGATTACCTCTATTGGGTATCATTAAAAATTCACCAAGAACAAGCATAAAAATATTGAACTTATCCTACTCTAGAAAAAATTCTTCTTTGCCATCATCATAAACAACATGATATAGTTTATTTGTCAGATCATGGTGTTTAACCAACTCGGGATGCCAAAAATTGTGCAGTTCTAATAATCATTCAGGAGACAGTTTACATTCATTCAATATGGGTTACATTTGTGAAGAATGGTCAGTCCTTTATTATGTTTTTGGTAGATGTTTTAGCATTACAGTCTCTTCTTTTTTCACACCGTCTTCGCAATGGAGAAAACACTATTTTCGAAATGGATGAAAGGGAATTTACCATGTTTTTTTTTTTTTAATGAAAAATACGCTTTATTTTATAAATAAAAAGAGAGTACATTTAAATGGATCTAGTCCTTGAAATTATTTCTGAATCTATGCATATTATAATTATACCCATACTTCATCAATTTTTTTTTTTTTTGAAAGAAGAAGTCTTCTATTTG
The DNA here is from genome assembly GCA_034641835.2 of Pinus albicaulis. NCBI lineage: Eukaryota > Viridiplantae > Streptophyta > Pinopsida > Pinales > Pinaceae > Pinus > Pinus albicaulis. Next base: position 12,173 of record JAXQQM020061220.1, read on the forward strand.
TTCCTAGCACATTAAGCTATTAACATCTTATGACATTTATCAAAAAATACTTCTCCAAAAAAACTTGGAGCTTCAGTTCGATCTAGAGATAGAGATGCAACCGGAATCAAATCCGCATCTAGGAGGCGAAGTGGATGACCCCCGGTGTACCCGACATGCCTCTTTTGGAAAACATGTCTGCAATGGTGTTTTGATCCCAGTATAAATGCTCAAAGGAGATATAATGAAAGGATCATTGAATGGGTCAGATATTCTTCATCCAGTGGGACAATAGTGAAGGTTGAAATCAATTAGATCCATTGATCCAATCAATGTAGATTTTAGAGTCTCCAAATACCTGTAGGTAAATGATGCTAAACTAATTATCCAGGAAAAGAAGTCCCCAAAGAGAAATGATTTCTGAGCGATTATTCGAGAACCTACCACTCACACAATAGTAATGAAGATAATGGCCTGGATCTTTAACAATGAGGACACTGCATCAACAATTGCAATTTTTATTGGCACCATCAAAGAAACTTGTCGGTGTCTTTTTCCACGCATCCTTATTATGAAATTTTCTAGACTTAGTGAGGAATTTCTTGGGACCGATCTTAGAGAAGAAACCCACAATTCCTGTAAGAGTGTATTTGATGTCTATATCTTTGTGCTCAAATTTCTTTCTATTCATGCAATTCCAGATACCCAAGATTATATAAAAAGGCAATGAGCAATGTTTTGAGTGTGTATTGAACCATTGAACTAAGCATGTTTCTAAATTGAGATGCGTCCAGCTCCAGGAGACCTGGAAGATGTATAGAGTGGAGAGATAAATTTATGTAGCAATAGGACAAGTTATAAGTGTGTGGGACACTTGCTCCAAAAAAATCATGCAAAGGGGGGGAATTCCTAGGCCAATAAAGCGTTTGCAGGATACATTTCCCCAGGTAATAATTTTATCATGGATGGCCAGCCATCCGAAGCATTTAATTTTCAAAGGGAATTCCAAGTTCCAAACCTTATGGAGCCAGAGTGAGCGATAGATGTGGAGGAAGTATGATAGATGTGCTTATAGAGATCATTGACCATAATTTTGTTGTGATTAATATTCCCATTCTAGGTAAGATGATTTTCCTCCTCTGATAGTAATGTTCTAGCTGCTTCAACCTGTTTAATATATTGGTCCTATTTTGAGGCGAGTGGACCAATGAGATCAAATTCAAAAGTTGTTGGGGCCTTTGTTTTGAAAAAGAAACAATTTTGAGTTGCGAAAGGTTGGTGGACAGGTGGTAGAACGTAATCAAGGTAGATAATTTTCTGTCATGATTGTGGAAAGCTAGAAGATAGGTGGCGCAACAGTTGCAGAGAACAGTGTAGATGATAGAAATGGGAGACAAGAAAAATCAACAAAACTCCCAGTAATCAAGGAGAAGCAGAAAGCAGTGGAGCAGGAAAAGAGGAAGGATTGACAGTCACACTGGCAGAGGAAAAAATAGGCAGTCAGCCAACGGAGGAAGGAGTTAGTCAGTGCATCAGAAGGCAAATAGAGAGAGCAAAGCCTTAAGAGAGCTCCGTGAGAAATATTTTGTACTGAATGAGGCTGTAATAGACTCTGCAAAGTAGTTGTATGATGTTTTGTTACTGATAATGAAATCTAGATATTGTTGTGTGTAACGTTATGGGTTAACTGATGGTTATTTTCTTACTATAAATGTTTTCCCAATTTAAATTTTAATTCATCATTCTGAACATACTTAGATAAGTGTTTGTTTACATAGAGAGTTGGTATATTTATGTTACTTCCAAGTTCCATGGTTGTTTTTCCTCGTTGCATCCGTTTCTACCTAATCGATCTTCTAATCTTACTAAGGTCACGACACGCCTCAAGTGAGACACTCTGCTCTCTAGAGTAGGGTGAAAATGTCGACGTTGTGCTAGACTACTGCAGAAACCTTGTTGGCCTCAACTCTGAACCTGGGTCTTGCCCAGAGACCTCCTTTTTCGCCAACAAATGGTTCCGTTACCGAGACCTGAAAATTCATTTAGGAGTTAGATCATGGCATCATAGATCTCTAAGAGGGAACTACAAAGCTAGTGGTATAATCACTTAGACCAGTTCATATCGCAACAAGCGGAGCTTCGACAATAGAGGGAAAAGATAGTCAAATATTATCGGGTCCTATTTTCCGAATCTGCAAATGACCTGTATCAAATTTTATGGGGAAATTTTCCTGAAGAGATGTATAATTGGTTGCGGAGAATACAAATCAAGTCACTCCCAGGAGGATCGCGTAGAATCTGTCACGAGTGGACGCACACGGATCTAGTAGCCATCCATCGGCTAGATATCGATTTGACCCGAGCAGTAAATTTTTGGGTACAATCTAACTTGAAAGGATACATTGTGGAATTTGTAGTTGAGTGTTACCAATCCTTTACAAAAGCCGAAGATATATTTAGAACTGGATTGAGGGGAGAACTATTGAAGGAAATCCCTTTGTGGATCAAAGCTTTGATGGTGGACGAGGGTTTGATGGCATTTCAAAGTTTTGAGATGGAGACTTAAACCTCCAGTACTGGGGGAAGGAGCTGAGGGAAAGATGATACAAGTAAGTAAGAAGGGGGAATAGGTAAATGTATGCCAGAACCTCCAGTATATTGAGAGAGCGACGAGCACATCGGCGGGCGCATATTGCAGAGAAGTGGCGGCAAAGAGTGATGAAAAAGTTTGAGAAGCAGGAAAGTAATCGAGAGGACAAGGAAAAGGTGTTGCAGATGACAAAGGAAAGGGAAGGTCAGATGGTATCCCAAGGAATAGGAGGGACCATCAAAGAAGTGAGGCAAGTGTATAGGAGCCCAGCCTGAAGAGAAAATTGAGAAAAGTCGAATGTGGAGGACGCGTGCCCCGAGGAGACGTCCAATGTGGAGCTGCATGTTGCGATGGAGCAACTATTTCAAGAGAGGTAGGCACCTGTAATACAAGGTAACCCTATTCCCCAAAGTTCAAGTAGCTCTAGTCCCAACCTTCCCCTAGTACTCTATCATCCACCTGGTCAAATTTTTGTTAAGATATGGGAATTTAGCAAGTTGAATAGTGTTAAGTCTACAATGCATTTATCTACTAGCTACAGTGCTAGTAATACAATCTCTCAACCAGGAAGTAGAGGTCTTATTTTAGTACCACACATATAAGGAAATATGGCGAGATCGTTCACACGATACCCAGAATTCTTCGGGAGAGGTAATGTTGATGTGGAGCAACGCTGGTATCTCTGTGAAGCAATTTGGAGAGCTTAGTAGACACCAGAGGTAGTTAAGTTGATTAAGTTCCAAACCACCTTAAGAGAGGGAGATCTTCGCTGGTTCATTAAATGGTCTAAAGCTCATCCGAATCCAGTAATAGATGATGTGAAGAGAGAATTTTTCAAAGAATTTAAATTACCACAGACTGATCAACAAGGATTATCCGAGTTGTGGGAAATTAAACAGCGGGAAGGAGAAATGGCTTGGGACCTGATGAGAAAGTTCAAGGATGTCATTGGGAAGCTAAGTTACCCAATTGATCCAAATCACCAATTGGATTGGTTTAGTAAAGCACTCCTCCCATTGACAAGAACTCCACTGACACAACATAAGATTGATACCCTACAAGATTCCCTTGAGAAAACCATGAAAATTGAAGCTATGGCAGGGTATCCACAAGATTTTAGAGGAGGATACATAGTACAAGACTAGTCCATATTAGGGCTACAACATCAGATAGCCAGTCTAAGGGAGAAGTTGAAAGACATTCAACCAATACGACCTTGAAGGTCCAATGTGTGGTGTACCCATTTCCTGATGGAGGGACACATGGTCATAGAATGCCCGAGGTTGCGGGGGAAAAATGCAGGGAATTCAGAAACATGGACACAAGGGGCTCCACCAATTGGGGGAGTTGCGCAGATAAATACCCAAGGAGCATACCAACCACAACCCCACTTTCCAGGGTTCCCTACCCAACAAAATAAAATCACAACCGGCTACTGTGAAATTTTCAAAGGCATTGGTCATCCTCCACGACTATGCCCAATTTTTCAAAAGTATTCTAATGTTCCAAACAATATATACTTTGAGTTCTATGCTTTGAAAAAACATAATATAGAGAAATGTAGAGCCCTCGATGCACTAGCAGAACTATTATACATACCATCTTATAGAGTGAATGAAACTCCTAAGGGCTGAGGAGGAGGAATGAGTGGTGGCAAGACCAAAGGAAGAGGACCACTGCTATAATTGTGATCAAGAAGGACATGTAGCAATGGAATTTCTGCTACCTAGAAGACCATGGTGCTCTCAGTGCAGAGTTAATACACACGCAACTGAAGACTGCCCAGAATTGATTAAGAGGTGGGAGGAAAGATCTAGACAAAGAGGAGCTAATCTGATAAATGCGGAACCAAGAATAGCAGAAGCTCATCCCATGCAGAGAATAGCCATAATAACCTGGGGTGGAAAGAAAACAAGGGAGGATGCACACAGTATGGATCCAGTAAAGCTAATTAAGCCCACATCTCCAAAGAATGCTTTCAGACCGGAGCGACTGAAGCAATATTTTAAGGAGGTAGTGGAAATTTTTTTCCCAGATAGGGGGCAATAGGAGTATTGAGCTTCCACAACCAACATTCGAAAAAGAGAAGGAGACTCATACAAGCACATTGATCGAGGATGGTTCTGACTGTTCCTAAAAAAATTGACCAATGCACCATTAGTAGAACAACTAAAGAAAAATCTAGAGTTGGTGGTGCAAGAAAATGCAGAGCTTGGAGAAACAAGAAATCCAACAGAAAAATACATAAGAAGGATAAAAAGAAACAAGAGAAGAACCTGAAAGGAATTCCGTTTGAATACTCAAGTCACGGGATTTCAAATCAAAGACACAATTCTTGATCTAGGATCCGATGTCAACATTCTACCTAGAAATACATGGGAAGCACTAGGGAGGCCAAAGTTGACATATTCACTAATACAGCTCCGAATGGAAAATCAGTATTGTATTGTACTCATAGGAAGGCTAGAAGAAGTCGAAGTTGATGTCACGGGAGTGAAAACGTATACAGATTTTGAGGTGATAGACATCATGGGGGACAAGGATCCCTATCCTGCTTTACTGGGGATAGATTGGGCCTTCGAGAATTATGCAATGATCGATTTGAAAAATGAATTGATGATAATCGAGGATGGAGAAGTCAGGGTAATTCAGCCACTTGACCCATATCAAGGACCACGATACACGGAGACAGTTGACAGTAGAGAGGATGCTCAACTTCTCGATCACTTGTACTAGATGACGACAGGGAAGAGAGAATTCTATATCAATCCAACAACAGGAGGGATTGTAAGCTGGAGAAGTGTTCAGAGTTTAGATTTGGGCTCAGAAATAGCTTGGGATTATTGGCAACAAGGAGGATACAAAACCAACACTAGAAGATGTGCTAACATTCAGGGAGTCAACTGGATTGGTACCCGATTCTATCAAACAGGCATGTTGTAAATACATTTATTGCAAAAGTAGAAGAAAAGGTACCAATAGAATATAAAGTTCCCCTTATGGGTGTATCACTACAATGCACATCAGCAAGATGGTTCGTCAACCACCACAACTCTCTTCAGCAATGGGAAGAGGTTGCAATATCATTAAAAGCTAGGTTTGAAGAAGCTTCAGGACCATAATTCAGTGAAAAGTGCCAAGGAGATTCTGACCCCATAGAACATTTAAGTAATTGTGAGTATAACTGGAAGAAACAAGGGTATCCAGAATCTTTGTGGATGCACAATTTCATACATTCACTGGACACAATCCCACAGGCATGGTATTTGACAGAGGAAAAGAAGATAGGAACTGGAACCTGGAAAGTAGTTGCAGAAAAATATACGCAATATTTTTCTTTTAGGGGAGAAATAGAACTAGTCATAGATGCACTCCAACCCATCAGAAGAGTACTATTTTTTCTAGAGATTCAGGAAGATGAACAACTACCGGTATCAGAGTAGAAAACAAAATAATTAGTAGCCTATAAATGGATATATCGTGAGATGGACGATGACGACTTAGAGAATCTCTAACACTTATACTTTGAAGAGAAGGAAGGGGATCAGGATATACAGGAGGAACCAACCAATGAAGGACTACACCCGTTACCCTTGAAGACTAAAAAGATGAACATTGGAAGCACATAGAAACCTAAAATTGTGTCCATCGGAGATTACTAGGATACATAAACAACCAAGGAAATCTTTGACCTACTTCAGGAATATGAATATTTATTTCCATTGCCAGTAGCAGAGCTCAAGGGGATAAAAGGAGACATGGGGGAAATGTGTGTAGTCTTAAAACTAGACGCAAGATTGGTAAAACATAGGCCTTACCGCCTAAATCCAAGAGTAAAGAAAAAAGTCAAAGTAGAGATAGATAAAATGCTAAAAGTGGGTCTGATTTTTCCAGTTGATGAAGCATAATAGGTCAGTCCCATTGTAATACAAAGTAAAAAGGAGAAATCAGATATTAAAGTATGTGTAGATTACATAATTCTGAACAACACAAGCATTCATGATCAAATATTAAAGTATGTGTGTATTACATAATTCTGAACAACACAAGCATTCATGATCCATTTCCTACTCCGTTTAGCAATGAGGTTCTTGATAATGTGGTAGGAAATGAAGCCTATTCATTCATAGATGGATTCTCAGGATATCATCAAGTGAGAATAGCAGAAGAGGACAAAAGGAAGACCACTTTCACAACAGAATGGGGATCTTTGCATACCATGTCATGCCCTTTGGACTACAGAATGCGCCAACATTATTTTCACGAATAGTGATCGCAGCATTTAGAGACTACATCCATAAGTTCCTAGAGGTATACATGGATGATTGGAAAGTTTACAACTTATTGAAGAACTATGAAAATTTACTCAAAATAATGTTTAATAGATGCAGACAACTCCAAATTTCCCTCAATCTTAAGAAATTTATCTTTGCAGTACCTTTTGGGACACTTCTGGGACATGTTGTTTGTAAGCAAGGTGTTTGTGTGGATCCAGAAAAAGTAGCAGTCATTGTTAACATAGAAGCACCAGAAACTATGAAATAGTTGAGATCACTGCTCAGGCATACAGGGTACTACAGAAGATTCATTCGCAACTATGCAAAGATTACAACACCATTGGAAAATCTATTGTGGAAGTCAAAACAATTCATATAGAGTGACGAATGCACTAACGCCCTCAATACATTGAAAGAAAAGTTAGCAAGTGCACCCATCTTGGTTCATCCTGACTGGGACAAACATTTCCAAGTCCATATTGATGCCTCCATTATTGCCTTAGGAGTGGTGTTAGCTCATCCAGGAGATACTTCTGTTGATCATCCAGTATACTTTGCAAGCAGGAAGTTGTCTACCGCTGAAAGGAACTAGACAACAAGAGAATGATAAGATCTTGCGATGGTGTACTCCCTTCAAAAGTTTCGTCACTACCTATTGGGAGGAACATTCAAGTTTTTCACAGACCACTCAGCATTGAAATACCTAGTAAACAAACCTGTGCTTGAAGGAAGAATCTATAGATGGCTCCTACTATTCCAGGAATTCACTTTCGAAGTCATTGTAAAACTCGAAAGGTTAAACGTGGGTCCTGGCCATTTATCAATATTGGAGAATGGGGAGAATGAGGGATCCCTAGATGATCAATTACCGGATGCTGATCTCTTCAGAGTAGAAGCCATCCCAGATTATTTGGAACATATAGCAGTATATCTGGCCACAGGACAATACCCAACAGAATACACGGTAACTCAAAGAAGACATTTGGTAGTGAAAGGAGTTGAATATCAACTAATAGTAGGATAGTTATATAAGTTTGGATTGGACAATGTCTTGAGGAGATGTGTCATGGACCATGAAAGAGAGGATATCTTGTGGGAATGTCATAGCGGAGTTATGAGAGGGCATGTCGGTGCAAAACCACTGCAAGAAAAATATTGCAAGCAGGGTTATGGTGGCCCACAGTTTATAAAGATAGCAAAGCATATCTAAAGTAATGTGATGTCTGCCAAAGAACTGGACGTCTGTCATACTAGGATGAGTTACCACTACAACCTGTAAGAGCACTACAACCATTTGAAAAATGGGACATTGATTTCGTAGGGCCAATTTTACCAATGGAAAGGCATTCACAAGAAAGGTATATAATAACCGCAACTGATTATCCCACAATATGGGCAGAGGCAACACTAGTAAAAGACTGCACAACAGACACAACATCCAGGTTCATTTTCGAGAATATCATTAGCATATTTGGCTGCCCCAAAAGCCTAACTAGTGATCAAGGTACACACTTCATTAATACAAGAATCAAGTCTCTGTTAGATAATTTTATGGTACAACATCACAAAATCAGCCCATACCACCCTCAAGCAAATGGAACCGTTAAAGCATTCAAAAAAATCTTAGAAAAAGGACTAACCAAGATATGTAATGCTAACCAGGATGACTGGGAGGAGATGATACCAGTGACATTATGGGCATATAGGACAGCTGTAAGAAGGTTGCACAATCAAACTCCATTCTAGCTGGTGTATAGGAGAGAGGCGGTGGTACCTGCTAAATTTATTATACCAGATCTATTAATCACTTCAACAATACATATGACAAAAGAAGGCTCAATCATTGAATGCCCCCATGAGCTACAAGAGCTTGAAGAAGAGAGATTCCTGGCGGAATTCCATCAGACAGTACAAAAGGAAAGACAGAAGGCTTGGCATGACCATCACATCAAGCATAAGATGTTCACTATCGGAGGGAAAGTCTTGTTGTACGACAGCAAATTTAAAAGTTCCCTGGAAAACTCTAAATGCACTGGATGGGACCATACCATGTCATAGAAATTAAATATTCAAGCGCAGTTTGACTGGTGCAACTAGATGGCCAAACACTACAAGGATGGGTGAATGGCACACGCCTGAAGCCCTATCACGAGTAGGTTTCACTATTTATTTTTTCAAATAACTCTCGCAACCAAGAGCAGTCAGTAGGGTAGAATAGAGGTCAGTAAATCTCTCGCTTCCAAGATGAGATATAGAATAGGAATTTTAATAAAGACATCACAATAACGCTGAGAGTAATTCCACCTGTTGCGATGCGAAGACCACATTGCAACCAATTGTGGTCGAGGTGGGGTGGGTAGCGTCTAACGTATCATCTGTGTCAGAAAGCCAAGCGTGTCAAATATCATTCAGTCATAATAACCCATCATACCGTTGTTAGTCTCTAGGATCACCCGAATTTGAAAATTAACTACCATAATTAGTACATCCATACCATAATAAATTTTCCATATTAAGCCATAATATTTACCCATCATGTCTACTCAAATCCCAAAGCTACGATCAACAACGTTAGAATACACCTCACTATGGTAACTAATCGCATTAGGAAAAAATTAACTAGTTATGGGGCCATATCAACCTCATGCGTGCTGGTAGCATTACTTAACCCACATGAAAGAAGAAAAGCACCAGAATACCGAAAAATTCTGAGTTAGAACAAACAGAAACAACTATAGCAACCAACAAGAGTTTAGCAGAAGAAGTTCAAAGAAGCAGAACAACAGCAGGAAGTCACGGCAGTAGACCAGGAACAACAATTCAGGTATAAAGCAGAAGAATGAAGATGATGAAGATAGAAACATCAGTCGTTGAGCTCGAGCTCAATGAAAGAATTCAGAGGATAGAATCATTGGTTGGAAAATATGACAATGCTTCGTTAATTGACACAGACTTCATGGACTCCTATCAATTCCCAACTATGAAGAGAAAAGTATACATAGAAAATTATGCCACCGAGGGAGGAGGGGAAGCAACAAGAATGAATTCAGAATTCAGAGGGATTCAAATATTGACTATACTGAACCTTAGGAATCTCCCAGTGTTTGGAACAAGAAGATCGGCAATGCAGTGTACAAAATTCCTGATACGTAGAGTCCAGAACAGATCGTTTTGGTTGGGGAGAGAAATATCGATCCATGCAGAGGGCATCTGTAGACTTACCGGATTATCAGCAAAGGGGAATGACGTCTCAACAACATTCTAGAATGTTTCCAAAAGAGCCAAGAAGTCAGGGGATTGTGATTATTATAAAAAGTATGAGACCAGAAGAGGAGGGAAGGGAGCAAAGATAGACCTCATCAACCACCCAATATTGAAATTTTCCTGTTATCTGATAGCGGGTAAAACTATGAGGCATTACACCAAAGGGGAATGCACCCTTGACACCATATCAATCGCGGAACACTGCATCTAGGGAGCCCAACTAAACTGGGGTGCCTTCCTATTGAACAAATTGTTTGAGGCCTGTGAGGAAAACTATAGGCGAGCCACATGATTCATTTATGGCCAGCTCATTATGGTGTTTGTGATGTGGAAATGGACTCACCCAGGGATAAGGCAGCTCGCAGATATCACCCACGACCAGCCAATGGTGTTAAAATTTACGCCTTGGAGAGTATCGAGAGATCCAAGCACTAAGAAGGTCAATGAGGAGGCCTTCTCATTTTGGTACAAGTAGATGGTAGAGGTGGCGGGAAGACAGCAAAGGGTTCTGAGGGACCTGTTGGACATATATTCTTCGCAAATATGGTTCAGGGTAACCCACAAGAGAACCTATATCAGACCTAGTTGCGTGGATGAAACAACATTCCAAATGTAGCCACTAAAGTTTCAAGTTGAAGAAGAGGCCTTCCACACCGAAGTATGTTCGTGGCCAGGAGTTGTGATGGAGGTTAGAAGCGAAGTACCCCACTATCCGATCGAGGAAATGCTACTAAAATCCCTCCCAGTGGAGTCACCAGAGGAGGCAACGAGGAGAATTTCTCAACTGCACCTACGAATTTTACTGGACCAGCTCAAAACAAGGGTGAAGGATTTCAATCTGGTAATCAAAACTCTCATAAGTGCCTCTACTATATTTCATTCTTTTTCTGACTTTTAGCCTTTGAATTTTGTATCCCCATCCACAACAACCCTTGTAGTTATTGCCCTACCTTCCACCATGTTCAACTCACCTCCACTAACCACAGTCACCCCAATACTAAAGAGAAAGGCGCTCAAGCCTTTGGTAGCTACACCCAAGCCCAAGAGACCACGAGTTATGGTTCCCAAGAAAATAGTTGATCTCACTAGGGAAGATCAAATCCAACCTATGGATACAGGAGTACCAGTACAAGAAGAGCCAGAGGTTGCCACCCAAGTAACCTTTGCGCTACCTGTGTTTGACCTATCCTCGGTTCTAAACATTCAGAATTTATCTCCACCTCATACTCATAACTCATCACCACATACTTCATTCACTTCCAAAGACCACTCCATTCACACTCTGTCCACCTCAGCGACCATCTCAGATCCCATAAAGCTAGGTAACAAGAAAAATGGAGACACCGAGGTAGAGGCTACCTCGAGTACAGCTGGAGTACTTGAAGTTGACCAACCCTCGGTGGGACAGGGCACTTTCCTAGAGCTATTAGTTGAAGGGGGGTATTTTACTTCGGATACAACGCCCTTGTCGACAGAGTTGAACCCTTTTCAGCAAGCCAACCTAATACTGCAAAAATTTCTACCGACCACTAGTATGATCAACCCAGAACCTCAGCTGCTGCAACAGAACCAACTACCATCTCCACAAGAGCACTCAGAGAGATCCATCACCAATGGGAAATCGCTCCAAGAAAGATAGCTGACCTAGGAGATGTCACGCATGGAGAACATGAAAAATTGGGGGGCTATCCAGCTATATAAGTTCATCCAGCTGACCACACATCAAGAAAAAGGAATGCACAATGACCTCCAACAGAGGTTTGAGAAGCAACAACAACAGGTCATCACACTTATTGAAGAGCGCAATCATCTTAGAAGTGAAAAGAATACTCTACAAGAGCATATAGAGAAGGTGACTGAAATCTTCAAAGACCTATGGCCGACAATCATTTCCCAGGATAGCAAAATGCCAGAGGAAATATTAGCCTGCTCGATGGTCGAATGGTCTAACAGAGTGAAAATTGCAAGTGCAAATCTAAGCCGAGAAAACCAGGACTTGAAGGAGGCGCTAGCAGCCAGACCATTATTACCAGACCCTGCCACGGTATATGCTGAGAAATTCACAGAGAGGCAAAAGCAGGTGAACGAAGTACGGGAAACCTTGGGAGCAACAGTTAAAGAGGCTTATAACTTGGTGAAGCACTTACATGAATGATCCAACTTGTTAACAATGAAATCCCACCCAATCTCAGCACGGCTTCAGAAAATCTCCCAAGAGATCAAAGAAGCGACCGACCTGGTCAGCATAACCTAATTATACAACTAAGCAGAAATGCTCGAGACCAAGACCCATAAAATAGAAGAACACTCCGCTACCACAAAGCAAGTTCTCAGAGAGCTAAGGCAACCAGTAAAGAAAAAAGCAGAGGCAATACAACAGATGGCAGTCGAAGCCGAGCCAAAGATACAGGAGGTATTAAGCAAGCTTTCGTTGGTCGCGAGTGAAACTTAGGCTGCAAGAGTCACCACCAAAACGGAATGGTTGATTAAAGAGTGGCAACAAGAAATCACCGAGTTCATGGAACTCAATTCCTTAGCATTAAGCAAGGTTACAAAGTTGGGGCCTTTGTTTAGACAGAGCAAAGAAACAGAAAAGGCAGAGTCAGCCTCTTAAGCTGACAGATCACTAGAAGCCGCAACAACAGGGAAATATTGACTTAGGACGAGTCAATAGCATGTGGTTGGGGCCTATTGGGACCTTTGTTTTTTAAAATAAATATTTTTGAGTTGCGGAAGGTTGGTAGATAGGTGGCGGAACGTAATCAAGGTAGACAGTTTGATGTCACGATTGCGGAAAGCCTGAAGATAGGTGGCGTGGCAGTTGCGGAGAATAGTGCAGATGGAAAATACGAGAGACAAGAACAATCAGCAGAACTCCCAGTAATCAAGAAGAAGGGGAAAGCATCAGAGTAGGAAAAGAGGAAGGACTAACAGTCACACTGGTAGAGGAACAAATAGGCAGTCAGCCAGCGAAGGAAGGAGTTAGTTAGTGCGGCACAAGGCCGATAGAGAGAGAAGAGCCTTAGGAGAGCTCTGTGAGAACTCTGTTGTATTGAACCAAGCTGTAATAGACTCTGCAGAGTAGTTGTATGTTGTTTTGTTACTAATAATGAAATCTGGATGTTGTTTGTGTAATGTTATGGGTTAACTGATGGTTATTTTCTTACTATGAATGTATGTCCAATTTAAATTTTAATTCAGCATTTTGAACATGCTTAGATAAGTGGTAGTTTACATAGAGAATTGGGATATGTATGTTGATTCCAAGTTCCATAGTTTTTTTTCTTGGTTGCATTCGTTTCTACCTGATCGATCCTCTAATCTTACTAAGGTCACGACATGCCTCGGGTGAGATTCTCTGCTCTCTGGAGTAAGGTGAAAATGTCGGTGTTGTGCTAGACTACTGCGGAAACCTTGTTGGCCAGAGACCTCCTTTTTCGCCAACAGAAGTCTGAATCCAAGATTGGATGAAAGGATTAGGATTCTGGCGGGAAAAAATTTGAGAAATAGGAATCATACCTTTCTTGTGTAAGTGTTGGAGGAGAGGTACCTAAAGTTCATGATTTCCCAACATTCCTTTTATGATGTGTAATCTCATGCTAATCAAATTCCCATTGCCCACTTCCCAAAAAAATCCAGCAAATATCTAATGTCTATTATGCATCATGTTGCGCCAAATAACAAAGGAGTATTGTGTTTTTTTGGCACAGTCTCTTATCCACGCTTCAAGTTCTTTGCAGTCTATTTATTTCCCCTGAATAATTTGTGGCTAGATGCCAAAACCAGTAATACCACACCACAAGCTCTTGTATATTAAAGCTCGGTTGAACGAAAGAGTATCAATGATTCCCCATCCCGCACAGTCAGCGGGTTTAGCCAGTGTGGCTTGTCGAACTAGATGTATCTTTTTTTGTGCATTAGATACAGATCATAGGAATATAACTACAATGGCATCAATATTTCTTATGATTCCTTTAGGAAACATATACATGTGCATCTAGTAGACGTAAATGGATTGTAAGATGGAATTGATCAATGTGAGCCTCCCTCCCATTGTTATCCACCTATGGGCCCAGAAATTAATTGTGCGATCTATTTTGCTAATGATCCAACCCTAGTCATAGTTCCAATAAGAATTCGGTTTGAGATCAAATCCCAATTATGTGAACCCCATATCTATATATCGAGTAGAGATACCAAATATGCAACAGATATGTTCAACCACACCCGGGACCTTCGAATCAATTATTAGCTTGCATTTTATGGAGTTCATATGAAGGTTGGAATTTGATCCGAAGGACTCTAGAATCCCATGAAATTACTTCCATTCTGAAAGTGTTTTTCCACCTCCAAAGAGCAGGTCATCAACAAACATGCAGTGTGAAACTTGTACTTTCCGAGTCATTTTAGTGCTAGTGATCAAACCCTTGTTCCTAAAATTCATTATCTTTCTACTAAGAACTTCCATGACCAAAATGAATAGAATAGAGGATGAGGCACACCCTTGGTGCAGACCTCTATATGCTTTGAAAGAAGATGTAGGAAATTTTTTGATGATGATAGTGAAATTTACAAATTTCATACAAGCCATGATCCATTTTGCATTATATTGGGAGATACCAATATTGAAAAGTATTAAACAAAAAAATTCTCAATCAATACTATTGAATGCTTTACTAACGTCAATTTTCATAAGACATGTTTTTTTCTTCCTTACCTTGATAGTATGCAAGCATTCTTGTATCGTAGCGACCGCATCCTGAAATTGTCACCCTTTGATGAATCAAAATTGTTCTAGTGACATATGATTAGTCAGAAGTGCGCCAAGTCTGGAAGTTATAAGCTTGTAGATAACTATATAAATGGCCTTGCAGAGTGAAACGGGCCAAAAATCCCAGAACGTTACTAGATGTTTCAATTTTGGAATGAGTGCTATGAAGGTAGAATTGATGACTCTAGTGATATGGCCTGTGATCCTAGACTCCTCAACAACCTCCAATATGTCTTTAGACATGATTTTGAATAATTGTAGGTACAAATTGACGCCCCATCCATCTAGACTGGGACTCTTTTCCTTGGCGCATGCAAGAAGTACATGATGAGTTTCCTCTGTTGAGATTTACAATGAAGTTATTTTCCACTTAAATAGGTTATATAACATGAAAATATAAGGGGCAAATATTTGGGTTACAAAAATCTATTAAATATATAACTAAGTCAAATTTACCTTAACTACCCTAACAAATTATTGGGGGCTATAAATGTGTAATAAGAGGAGTTATAAGCATTGGAGGCTATAAAAAATAATATTCCCTAAAAATAGGGAATATGAATTAATTCTATAATAAATTCAAGTTTACCTTAACTACCTCAACAAATTATTGGGTGCTATAGTATTGGGACTAAAAATTAGGAATATCTATTAAATATTAGGAATCTCTTTTTTCTTTGACTAGGTTAAACTTTCCCCAAGAGTTGGGTCGACTCCTCACCCTCCCCATGAGATTTGAACCTATGACTTGGTGTAAACTAAACCCCATACAAACCAATTGGTCTACACCTCATGGGTGGATCAAATATCTTTTCACTCTAAAAGAGATGTAAATATCAAGAGGTAAGCTAGTTTAATTTTCCCCTTTAAATATGCTACATTCCACATGCATGTCATCTGTCAATACCATGGGTTCTCAATACCATTGGTCAATACAATGGGTCATTTTTATTTTATTTTTATAGGGTTATTTTTGTTTTGTCATTTTTTTTATTTAACTAGTTAAAATATTTCCATTGCACTACATTAATCGTTTTATTTTATTTTATTTTTAGTTAATCTTTTTATTTTATTTTATTTTTACTTAATTTGACTTAATCAAAATGTTAAACATTACATCTACATTACAACATCTCTCCTATATTTGTTTGGAGAGGGACACATGAGAGACTTCAAAAATATGATTTTGGGACACTTTTTTCTCAATTAAGATAGTATTCTTTAATATCCCATGAATGTAGGTGCTAAGTGGGTACCCAATGCATTAAGTAGTGGGGCAGAACTTCTTGCTAGAAATTATTAATGGAAAATGGAATAGAAGAAAAGAGACTAGAAAAAGGAGAAAGAGAGTTCTAGAGGAGAAAAGAAGAGGAAATGGAGGTCCATGAGTTCAAACCAGATATGAAAATGAGAGGAGGTCCTTAAGGAAAGAGTTAGAGAACTAAGATAATATGTAATAAGTTTTGTGACATCATTTAGACCTTTGTATGCCTTATCTGAAAATCACAAGAAGAAGAGATGCATTTGTGTAGTGAGATACAGGGTATGTGGGTGCTTGTAGTTATATGTCCTTCTCAAATTTTAACAATGAAATTTATCTGAGTTGAATTTCCTATAGACTTACTCTAATCATTATTCCTACTTTACCTTAATGGTATCATAGCCTTACTAAGAAGTGGAGTTCTTCAATGAGCTACTTACTATTGGGTGTAAATCACTGTCATTATTCATTTATTGGGTACTCGGATATGCCTTTTACTCCTCTTACACAAACTCATTATTTAATTTCAATTATTTGACATGAAATGTCTTATTGATTAGAAAGGGATTATAGATAATAAAAAAATTTGCAGTGGAAAATAAATTATTTGCTATAAAAAAAAATTTCTTCATGAATCCTGTCTATATATTCATAAGTTATGATAAACCTTGGCATGAACAACAATCTTAAATTCTGTAATTTATACTATGGACTTGGTTTATTGCACTTTCAATTTTGTCAATTATACCTATCTGTCTTTTTATAGTTCCTTAGACTGTATAAAATTGGAAAATTTGGGGATCAAATATTTTCATCCTCTACTCTTGGTTACATGGATGGGTGGGCCCATAACCAAGAGATTAGCTACAAAGAACTCAGAGAAGCATCGATCCCTATTCTAGTGGAACGCCTTAAGTCTTGTATCAATCTTCATATTCCCTGTGGCTGTTGGTAGGTAAGAGATTTTAACAAATCTTAATAGAACCATAAATTGACCGAATTTGATTTCTATTCAATCACTTGAAGAATGTTTATCCAACTAGGGAAACCTTTCCTATTTTCCCATAGTGATCTAAAGTCTCTCTGTGGCCTAGTTAACAATTATAGAAATTAATGGTAAATGGAATTTTGGTAAATTTAAGGGTCCAACAATTATATGGAATACAAAATAAAATCAAGGAATAAGAATATAACAATGGCTAGTTAACAAAAAAAAATTTCATATGGAATCCCTAATATATCAAACGATGGAGGTTGGGCATCGAGATCTATCAAAGGGTGGAAATTTCTAGATCTAACAAAGAAACACAAATCAACACTAGATTTGGTTAAGTGTTGGTGACAGACTATTGGAGTTTGTTGAGATCCAAATATTTATGTATCCAAAGAAAATTTGTAAACGTTTTTATGAAAAACCTAGACACCTTATGGGGTTAAGTATTGGTGACAGACTATTGGAGTTTGTTGAGATCCAAATATTTAGGTATCCAAAGAATATTTGTTAACATTTTTTAATAAAAACCTAGACAGCTTATGGGCCGCATGATGGAACCCACTTGAATTTAGAGTTGCATGCATGGATATCTAGAAGAAATGAGATACACACCAAATGTAACTTTTTACCTTTGGTCTAGATCTGTATGTGATATGTCAAACAATAAATCTAGTTTCTATAAATTAAGAGAGTTTTACAACATCAAAATTTTAACTTCACTAGATGTGAATTAAAAATAAAAATTGAAAGGGTTTCCAAAATACAAAACATTGTTATGTAAATTGTTACTTAAGTAATTGGGATCGAATCTAGATATTGTGTGCAAGCTAGCAGGAGAAAAAGATTTTTGGTATTTAGGAATCTAGGAAGTAACCATGAATGACACTTTTGAGTACTAGATCCATATATAAATAAAACGCTAGTGAGACAATACATCTAGGATTTTGGCCTCTAGGATATTAGAGGGAGTGTGATTGTCATAGATGTAGATATAATGAACTATTCTGGAAATCTATTTGAACATTTGGAAGCCGTTATAAAGAATTCATTACCAAGAATCCATATTTGCATACCCTTCCAATAATCTATTTACATGTTACCAACCATCCTCACACTAGACAAGACCCCACAAATAGTTAATTGAATAATTGGATTCAAGAGAGTTTACAAGAGCGCTAATCACAAAAAATTCAAAGGGGTAGATCATTAGCCAGGTAAAGGAATCTAAAATTAAGTTGAGAAGTATTAAAGTAGCACTTTATCTCATTCCAACAGTTCAATGTAAATGTAACATTCGTTTTTCTCTATATTTATTTATATTATTGTAATTGTAATTAATTATGTTATTATTGTAATTGTAATTAATTAGGTTATTGATCTCTAGATAAATATGTAAATCTTTATGGGAAAAAGACCCTGAAATTTTATAATTATAATTTAAATATCAATTAATGAAGCTGGAAACTTGATTTGATGCAAATCATGTGAAACTATGAGGTGGAAGGAAGCTAGCAACAGGGAATTGGGGGATTTATATTTTTCAATGGATTATTGGTTGATCCAAATGTTCACAAGGTTGAAGATTGTCCATATTTCCCAAGAAAATATCTAGTAGGAAGGTGTGCTTATAATTGTTGGCAAAAGTGGGCAATGGTATCAGGATTACTCAAGAGGCATAGACAATGTATTTTCTAGACTATGGACCAATAGAAGATTTCATCAGAAGTTTTGGGATTTATATTTTTCAATGGATTATTGGCTGATCTAAATGTTCATAAAGTTGAAGATTGTCAATATTTCCCAAGAAGATATATGGTAGGAAGGTGTGCTCATAATTGTTGGCAGAAGTGGGCAATGATATCAGGATTACTCAAGAGGCAGAGACAATGTATTTTCTAGACAATGGACCACTAGAAGATTTCATCAGAAGTTTTGATCTGAACAAGCATGGCAGACCTAACATGTAATCCCACCAAAGAAAGAACATTGAGAAAGCATAACATGAAAGACGAGAAAAAATAAAGAAAACATGTATGTTGATGTACAAGAGCAAGAGAGTAGAGCAACTCTCCCAAAAAGCACTCATATTAGACTTTCAAAAAGTAAGAAAGGTTATACTCTGTAAGAGAATGAGACATTGGTACATAAGCAAGACAAAAAAGAGAAATAATGAATCTCAAAACTTAAACACATTAAAATTGTGATTGATAAAGATTTTTAAATAACTATATTATACCATCATTATTATGCTTGAGTAAACCCTTCATCAAAAATTGTTATTACCCTTCAAACTCATATCTCTCCTCAAAATTTATAGGAAATAAAAAAGTACTCTCTTACTTTACTAAGAGGGTTAGCTTGCGTTGTAAAGTGGCTTATTGTATATTTTACATTTTTCATACAACGATAATTTTATCCGAAATTTATCCGTGCGGCTCATCATACGAAGGAAACCGTGCTCCAACGTGCGTCATGCGGGGCTGCAATAAGAGCGGCGGCTTTTGATCAATTATAAATTATAAATAGTGAGTTTATGTGAATTATAAATTAATACGTGTCATGTCATTAGAACTATAAATTTATGTGAATTATACTAACGTGATGAGTTTATGTGAATTATAAATTTTAATACGTGGCATGTCATTAGAATCCACATGCAATCACTGATAACTAGAACTAACTAGGATCCACATTTTAGTGATTTAAAATTAGCGTGATTTAAAATTCGCTGGTAGTGAGACTCACAAGTTTGCAGGTGGAGTTCACATGCAACTAGAAACCAGAATTAACTTATGCCAATGCCAGATATGTTAGTGATTTAATTAGCTGGTAGTGGGACTCCAAGTTTCCCATTGGAGTGCCAATGCCAAATATATTAGTGATTTAATTAGCTGGGACTGAGAGTCTCAACTAAGTGTCCCACTCGACTTCACGTGCAACTAACTGCTCACAGAGGAGATTACTGTACTTTTAACATAGAGGGCACTTTTAATGCTTGCAGAGAGAAGGAAGATAGGTATTCGCAGAAATTGAGCATTGGTGGGAAGTGTACCAGAAGGACCGAAGGATGCCGCCACCAACGTTGAATGTTTCCGGCAAAGTAATTCAGGAGAAGAATTTGCATCAAAGGAGACAGCAAATTGGAGATTTGGAGGCTATTAAACTACATCATCATGTTGGAGCTGAATTTTGTCGGTTGGAGCGTGGACGAGGCTTGGTATGCCGGCTTGGTGAAAAACTATTATCCGGCTATTAAAGTACATCATCATGTTGTTTATGATGAGGGCGAACAAGAATGGGTTTCAGAGCAGCGGGATAAGTTCAAGATTAAAATTCTTGTTTGTGGTGAATTTTCAAAGGATACCCAATAGCAGGGTAAGTGTGATGATTTAGACAATACAAGTATAGATCATAACATGAAAGGTTGCAGCAGGTTAATACTGATTGTTTACAAAAAAGTAGTATTGTATTGATATTTTACAGAAGAAGACACTTTTTGTAAACAATCGGTAGCAACATGCTGCAAACATTTAATGATGTCACCTTGCCTCCTAGTATGATCTATACTTCTATTCTCTAAATCATAAAACTCATTCTGCTTAATATTGGTTTCCGTTAAAAAACCACCGAATATTTTAATGTTGAAGTCATCCCACTCTTCTTCTTCGCCATCTTCAATGATGTAGTTTATCTCTCGGGTCATAGTTTTTAACCAAACCCGTTTACCGAACTTCGTCTAATAATGATGCAGAAGACAAAGTTTACATGGTTCAGGTCAGGTTTTTATGTCACCTGCAATTTCGTCTGTATTTTTTGCAAGTCTATTTTCTTTTTACCATGCTTTCACTCTGTTTTAATTTCCTCTGTATTTTTTGCAAGTCTATTTTCTTTTTACCATGCTTTCACTCTGTTTTAAAGACAACTAATGACTAAGTCCTTGTCCTTAGATACCTGATATAATATGAAAATATTATGGGTAAAACCAAGATTCTTAGTTAAACCATGTAGATCTATTAACCATCTTAACTCAGAATCTATTAAGCACCTAGAGGATCAAATCTCTCATGGTGCAAAACTTGAAGAAAGGTTTACACCTAGAGAGATTTGATCCATCTAGACGCTTGATAGATCCGAAGTTAAGATGGATCTAGGTTGGTTTAATATATATATATATAATCGGTAGTTTACACAATCTACATAGAGATTTGTTATTAGACTATAAAACATTTGAAAAACCAATTGGCTATAAAATTATTTTTTCACTCCTTTTAATCATATATATATATATAGTTGGATTGAGATTCAACTAATTCCAAATATGAATATGGGGGTTGAGGTATTCTCTTAACATAATCTCAAAGTAACTCTAAACTTAGCCTCTCCTTTAATGTTTATATGTCAAAATTAAAAATAACGCAAATTACAATATAGAGAATATATATTATAACAAAAAAACTAATTTATGTCTAGTTGGTCTTCATCGGCACTCATATCCACTATGGAATCTCGCAAACACAGTTCTTTCTTCACCACTTGATCTTTGAGCTGTCACTTGACCTCCATTTGAAACATAAACACTTCTGACCATATTTGATGAACTTGCATGATCAACAATATTGACATACTTTATTTTGCCAAATTACATAGCTCACTATAACTATCATAAAAAGTAGTCAAGTAATGAACCATCCTATGGACAAGCTTCCATCTGTCATATAACATAGCTCGTTGTGTCTGATAGTTATCTAGGATAGTTGTTTGCGTACTGAATGTGTTCATAATTTGATCATACAACTTGACCTTTATTTTACACACAGAAACATATAAATATATCCTATAGCTAACGTTCCTGGCTTTACAAGGCCCATCAAATTTTTAACAGAAGTTATATATAACCAAATTAACTATATATTCTCATGGGACCATATACAGCGAGAACCACTGATTTGAATTATATTACTTTGTTCTATTGTTTGTGCTTCATCATGTAAGATCTTACAAACTCAAATATAACACTAATGCATACTTTAAAATACATCACTCAATCAATTTCACACACGTATATGTTAATGATCTCCTCTGGTGCATAATCTAGATCTCTCATACATGCAAATAGTTGAGTGTCCAACATTGAATGATTGAGAATGAGCATAGCCTCCCACGAATTAAATGTCATCATTTCCAACATGAATATATTGTAGCTACATTGTTAGTTGCAAGAATCTATGAGGTCCTCCTCCATTTCAAATGTATGCCTCTAGCAAGGATGAAAACACCAAACATAAAAAGGAATTGAGCTGAACTGTAGACGAAAACTTTCACCTGCTTCAGAGCCAAACTTCTTAACTAATGTGTTATAAAATTTGCCCAAGTAACATTGTTTCGGATGACAACTTCCCTCACTCTGTGTAGCTCTGGTTTCAATGTTTTTTGTTACAAAATTAAATGGACAAACCCAAACATGCAGGGAAATTATTATGAAAACTGTGAAATTTTCTGAACACAGAAACCCTACAACAACATATTGATTTATTTCTCCTACTTGTTTGATTTAATTAACAAGTTATTTATCTGAATATTCAGAAAAATATCAAAGCAAACACAATCTTCATCCTACACATATACAAATCATTTACTAAAACATAGCACACATGACAAAGGACACAATTGATTTTTTGGACAATTGTCCTCGGAAAAACCCAATGCAGGAAAATCAGTGCAACAACTCTTTGAAGGTTTTATTATTAAGCAAAATTTGAATACATCAAGGGCACCAGTAGTGGTTTTCCCGACAGAGAATTTCACAAAAGTTGTACCTTATCACTCAGAGACAAAAAATATGGTTGATTCAAACCCTCAAGGGAATTACTAAATACGAGCCCTTTCTAGCCCACTAGAACCCTATTGTTGTCCATTTAGCCTCTGCGTCAGACTTTACTGCCCATTGTAGCCTCTGTGCAACACAGGCTGCCCCTACGTCACCCTTCTAGGCTCTGCGTTGCCTCTGCGTCACCCTGAAGGCTCTCCATCAACCCTTGCACTGCCTCTACGTCACCCTGAAGGCTCTTCGTCATCCCCTACACTGTCTCAGCATCAGCCTGGCTAGGTTATGTCCCCCCAGTTGGCCTATGCACTTCCTGTTACAGATCTACCTCTCTGATTTATGAATTCTCTGCCTCGGATCTGTGTAATCCCTCGCCGATCTACCCCTAACTAGCACTGCAAGCTCACTCGAAAATTCTCAGCAAACCGCACCCCATAATTTCGACTTAGCTCAAGTGCTACTGTAATTTTTGTGTTCTTCAACTGAATCAAAGCCTTCCTTTGATACTTTTCTCGTTGAGAAATCAATGTTCGTGTTCTAATCTCTAATTAATGGCTAATATAAGAAAAATATTGATCCACGTCACTTAGAACATTCTCACCACTTAGAACATTCTCTGCTCAAACTGTCGAAGCAAGTGCTCTTCTCCCTTCTACTGCTGCTACACTCAGCAACAGATCAGATCTAGGTTTCTTGGCGATACAAACCCTCTATAGAGTATGCTCCCTCTGATAAATGACTTCCCTCCTGGAAATCCTTCAGCAATTCTGTTGAATCAACCCTCTACGATCACTCCTCCTGACTGGATCTTAGATTTCTTGGCAAGAAAATCTGCTGAGGTATTGTTTCCCCTTACTTTGTCAACTTTTCTAGGCATTTTTCTGCACCAACAGAACTGATGCCCTTCCAGAAAATTTGAAGATAAGAAACTGCACTTCCAGCCCCGGCAACCGGCACAACGTCACTCCAACTTGGACTGCGTCACCCTCTAGAGCCTGCTCCAGCCTCTGCATTAACTCAATGTGAGCCTAACAGGCTCTGCATCACCCACTCGGGCCTGTGTCAGCCTCTACGTCAACTCTGTGTCACCCTTCTGTTGGGTCTACGCTACTTCTTCCTGGATTTGTGAGCTTCAGCTACCCTCCTGCAGCAAAAATTCTTCAACCTCTTGATGATGGCTTCAACTTGATCTGCAATCATTATGATACCATGTGAAAATTTCTGAACATAGAAACCCTACTGCAACATATTGATTTACTTCTCCTACTTGTTTTATTTAATTAACAAGTTATTTAACTAAATATTCAAAAAAATATCAAAGAAAACACAATATGCAACCTACACATATATAGATCATTTACTGAAACATAGCGCACATATGACAAAGGACACACATGATTTTTCAGACAAATGTTCCCAGAAAAACCCAATGCAGGAAAACTGGTGCAACAACTTTTTGAGGGTTTTATTATTAAGTAGAATCTGAATACATCAAGGGCACCAGTAATGGTTTCTCGACAGAGAATTTCATAGCAGTTGTACCTTATCACTCGGAGACAAAAAATATGGCTGATTCAAACCATCAAGGGAATTAATGAATACAAGCCCTTTATGGCCCACTAGAGCCCTAGCGTTGTCCCTTCAGCCTTTGTGTCATCCTTTCCTACCTAGTGTAGCCTCTACATAGCACAGGCTGCCCCTATGTCACCCTTCTCGGCTCTGCGCTACCTCTCCGTCACCCTGAAGGCTTTGCGTCAGCCCATGCAGTGCCTCTGCGTCATCCTGGCTGGATTGAGTCCCTCATGCTAGCCTCTACATTTCCTGGTATAGATTTTCCTCTCTGATTTATGTATTCTCGACCTTTTATCAGTGTAATTCCTTGTTGATTTGTCCCTCATCAGCACTGCAAGATCACTCGAAACTTCTTAGCAAACTGTGTCCCATAATTTTGACTTAGCTCTAGTGCTACTGCAATGTGTGTCTTCTCCAACTGACCCCAAGCCTTCCTTTAATACTTTTCTTGTTGAGAAATCAATGGTCATGATCTAATCTCTAATCAACGACTCATATTAGAAAAGGCTTGATCCACACCACTTAGAACATTCTCACCCACATGTGTAAATTAATTCACTTTCATTTTTTAATTTCCCTAAGTTAGATTTAGGGTCCCCATTAAAAAAATTAATTATTTGAATATATTTTACATTGGGTGGAATTTCCCCAAACGATTTCTGGGTCTTGGATATCTCATGTGTCCTAACCCCTCAACAAAGTTTCGAAGCTAGATTACATCTGATGCTGCCCAAAATCTCAATATGGTAGACTTCTCAGCACCCATAGAGGCTTGACGTTCTTCAAGCAATCATTGCAACAATAAGACACCGTGATGGAACATTACCTCAACGATCCATTCATGACATTAAATGCCATACCAATCACAGTTGAATTGCTAACTCAAAACATTATAATGTTTTAAATAGTCCATCAAGGATGTCTTAGCTTTGTTTTGTGATCTTCGACATTTGAAGGTCAATGTGGGTAAAACCAAGGTTATGATCTTCAATGGGGTGAAGAAAACTTTGTACCTTCACTTTGTATTCAGAGGGGAGGAGGTTAAGATCACCCACATGTATACTTATTTGGGGGTGCAATTCTCAGGTCCCCGCTTCATTTTATGACCAATGCTTCAGCCTCAGATCAACAAAGGACATGGATCAGCGTTTTTGACATCACTTCCAGGACATCTCCTCCAATATGAGCCTCATGGACACCTTGATCCGTCACATTGTTAAATATGGCTCAGAGGTTTGGGGACCGTCTTTACTTGAGTCAGATTGGGCTTCAATTGAGAGAAACTATATTCTTTTTCTCCATCGCATCATTAGATGCAAACAAACAATACCTCACCACATCATCCTTGCTAAGTTTGGAGCTTAGCCCTTTTGGCTTGAGATGGTCTTCAGTTTGGTCCCATTCTTGTATCGTGTTTGGGGCTTTGCAAACTCGATAAAGAGTAGGGATCGATATCCTTGGCATATTGCTTTATAAGACTATTTCTCGTTCTACTCCCTTAGGCTACGCTAAATGTTGGTTTACAAGAGTTTCATATCTCTTAGAATTAGTGGGAATTTAGTTAGATCGTCTCCCTCATTTTCGATATTCCTTATATGCTCCTGGTCATCTTTTACCTACTAGATAAGAGCTGAACAAGATGATCAACTTCTACAAGTAGTTCGTCCAGGTCACGTCGGTCAATCCTTCGGGAGGGTTGAGCCCAAGGCATTCTACGTTGATCACTTCTTGGATTGAAGAGCTCATTGTTCAACCCTAGTATACATTTCACCACTGGATGCATGCTCTTCGCTTTCCTCTGGTCCAGTTCAGAGTAGGTTCTCATAGAATTCGGGTAGAGACAGACCACCGGATTGACAAACCAAATAGAATCTGCCACGTATATCATTTACAGGAAGTGGAGAATGAGGTTCACTTCAGTTTTGGATGCCCTCTCTACTACGAGATCAAAGGAAGATTTCATTGCGTGTTCAGATATTCTCAGTGATCCGGGTCTGTTAGCTACTGTATTTACCCATGATATTTTACTTCTATGATGTGGTTAGAATTGCATTGAAAAGAGCATTAAATAACACATCTGCATTCTTTAAGAAAGAGGAAACAATACAACAATCAACAACGTAAGAAATTGAGACGTTGATAATGAAGTTCCCCTAGTGTGGGCTATGTTTCCGGACCTGGTGTAAAAATGGGGTAGGCCGCTTCATATAGTGCTGGAAATGGTGATGATTTACATGGACAATTTTTTTTGTCATAACATGGATATATGCACTCAACATGAGTAACTTGTTTCTCCATGAGACGTTCCACTACAGGAGCACTCACTCACAATAGAACTCCTATCAGCATGACATAATCTCACACAAGGTCAGAATGAGAATCCCTTCACAAGGTTACGTAGGGATCATAACATTCCATGGTGAATACATATCACATGAAGTAGAAACATAGATCCCGCAACATACATCAAGCAAGGATCTAAACATCATATTACATCACAAAGAAAATTAAAAAAGAGGCACACGATATCAATACGCATATACCTCAATCCATGAAGTTGATTGAACAAGTGGATGCTTAATTTCCGAATCTGAGCTGCACCATCGAATTCGTGGCGTCGAGAGACATAAAATTGACTTTCCACACTTAGGAATATGACATCGTCACTCCAATATGGAAAATGGCCGAAAATGGGAAGCTCCACTGCTTTCGGAAACGGACATCGCCATCAAATTCATTTGCCGAGAGGTGTAAACTAGACATAAAATTTGTCAAATTCGGCTTTGTCGAGTTTGTGGGACCTCAAGGAATCTTTTTGATGCCCCCTCAAGATTCCACTGGGTAAAGGTTAAACGCCCCTATGGCCAGCTCATGGTTCCACACCCTCTGATAAAAAAATATTATTCGGAAATTCACGCGGTCGTCTCCCCTTGGTGCACACGTGAAGATGGGGTTTTATATAATTGTGGTGGCGGTGTTTACAACGTGACAACTCGTGGGTTATTGGTTTCGTTGGGCAAAGGGTGATGTGGAGGAGGGTCAACTTCAAACCACTGCCCGCTCCAAAATAGAACATATGTAATTTTTTTTATCGTCGTTGTGAATTGCATGTAATTTTGGGGTCACCCGCTCGGGAGCTCGGCCATGTGGGACGGCCCAAGACTCATCCGCGTGAGACACTCTTACTCCGCGTTACGTGGAGATATATATGTATAATATGTTATGGGTGGGAGAATGGGGCTGGAACCAGCGATAGTGGCGCGTCCACCACCCATTTATGGTGGCATTGTGAGGGTTCGGCGGGGGTCATGGCTCCCCAACCATTTTTGTTTTTTGGCATATAGTTGAGGGGGTGGCGAGGTTGGTGGCCCACCACCCATATATATATATATATATATATATATATAGTCGTTATTTTTTCATTTTAATGAAAATAAGAGTCATTAGGGGAAAATTAAAAGAGGCCAAAATTTTGCCCCTCTAAGGAGCTAGGTTCCCATTTGGTTGACAACAAAATTGTGGGATATTTAAACCTAGCCCATTGCCAAAATTTGACTGTACCTTTGACTAGCTCTAACTTCTCCATACGAGCTCAAATTGGAGATGCTTTGTTTGCACCATTGGAATCGGGACAACGAGCACTTCAATCTAAACCTAGTTCTAGAGAAATCCGACCACTTTGAATTTGTCGATTTATGAGCCCTCTTGGTCTCACGAGGGTGTCTAGAGCCACCTAGATGAGCGAGACCCTTGCCCACTTTTTCATATATCTCGATCATAGATGTTTGGCCCTATATATGCGGGAGGCTCTCAAGTTATGAGCACATATTCTTGACCTCCCATCAAACCAAACCCCACATAGAGGATCACAACATTTTTTAGGGTACTACCTTCGGATAAGGGCACCAAGAGAGCTGTTTGATACCGGTTCATATCCGGACTCTAGATCGGTGAGGATCGTGGAACCTCATCTCGACACATGATATTTCAACAACAAATGCTGTCTCATATTCATTCCTAGGAGACGAGTAGAGTTCTCCACACCTCGGCGGTGCGTGAACTCCCCTAGGCAACGATCTGAGTGAGAAAGTCTACACTTTCCACTTACCCTTCATCACGGCCAACAAAATTTGTGGAGTTTCTTCTATGTTCATTCGGCCTTAAATGTCGGGAGAGATGGCTCGATTCTCGGACCCATTAGCTCTTGGATCGTCTTTGCTAGGGCATTCCATACATTGTATTTTTTTATTCCCCCGTTGTACCTTTTATATTCATGCAATGAATTTCTTTTAAAGGAGACCGTTTGGTTCTCCTACATTGTATGGACATAATTGTACTCAACGGTCCCTTTGACCCTAATTTGTGGTCAATAGTTGGACTACAAATATAATTTTCTTATATTATCTTATATTAATTTCGGGCTAATAAGTCAATTGCCTAATCCTTTACATGTGAGAATCGTTTAGAGTTTCAAAGATTAAAAAGTTGCCTAATCTAGAAGCGATTTGTGTTTCTTGTTCCAAGTTTGAACACCATTGACCGGGAGGGTGGAAGAGTTTATTGTTTTTCCAAAGATAGGAGCTTCATTTTCCAATATTTTGACTCTACGCCCTTCTTCATGGAGAGGGATTTGATTGAAATCCCGATGAATGTAGGGCGTGTCTCTAATAATAAGCGATTTCAAAATGATATATTATATTTTTGGCATCTTGACTTCACTCTACCTATTTTTTTAGTTCTTCAAAAGTCGTTTAGCGATCAATTCATCCCCACCCATCGAGCAAAGAGCCTTCCAATACTTCTCTTTGGCCATAATTTCTCCACCGAGTTTTGTGTTTTCTAATTGTTTTATGTTTTCCCCTATCTAACATTAGTTTTGAGTGCCTGGTGGAGGATATTGTTGATTACGAAGATATGAGGATAGGTATTGCAGAAAAGTAGACAACAGAGCGAGAAATTGATCACGCATCTTCAAATAATAAATCCTCAATATGATACCATGTTAGAGTCTTGGCACTTTGGTTGAGGTTTGATTCTCCCAAGATATATAGAAGGGATGTTGAACTAACCACGTACATTTACAAGTGGATCATATAGACTAACCCTATTTTAGCTTGAACTAACAACTTACTCAAAATCTTGATAAAAGTTTGAAAAAATTATTAATACCTATAATTTTTTGGTGTAATGACAAACTTCAACAAATATCGAGAGTGTAGACCAACATTGAATGATTTTTGGGGGAACACTTCCCAAGAAAAAATGCGTCAAAGGAGACAACAAATTGGTAAGAACATAGCGGAGATTTCATTCCAGAAAGTGTTTATTGGGGGAGTAGGGATGGAATTCGAAGGGATAATTGTCGGTTACTAGTGATTGGCCCCTCAAATATAGTTTAAAACTTTATAAAACCTTGACCTTTAGGATTCTTTCTTGAAATTGTCTAAGATTCTTGAAATTATCAATAATTGCATTAAAAAAAAAGTCAAATTGACCGGTGGGTCTCTTTTGAAATTTCAACTCTGTTGGGGAGGCTAAATTTTTTTCACGGGTTAATTTCCAAAAATTTAGGGTGTATTGTTGGGTGAACCAGGCTTGGTATATCGGGTTGGTTAAACACGATAAATAAGTTAATCATGAACATGATGATGGCGAACAAGAACGTCTTTCGTTGGAGCGACTTGAGCTTAGGATTAAAATTGTTCTTGGTGGTGAGATTTTCAGTGATACCCAATAGTAGTATTGAGCAAAGTAAGTGTGATGATTTAGACAATAGAATTATAGATAATAGTTTGAAAGATGACATTAAATGTTTGTAGCGGGTTGGGACTTGATTGTTTTAAAAGAGTGGTATCGATAGTTCATAGATGAAGACTAGTAGAAGGAAGGGTTTGAGAGAAGAGCCCAGGAAGGGTGGTATGGAGGCGATTGAGAATTTGTGAGAGAAAACTACTAAAGAGAATCTTTTGAAAGAGAAGCGGAAGATGGATGGTATTGATGTGTGAGAGAAACGAAATTTTTTGGCTCCTCCCATCCTCATTTGATGGTTTAAGTTGTTGAATGATATATGTGATAGACCCGGCATGCTGAAAATGCAGCTACCATCAATACCATAAATCACTTTCTCCCACTTAGAATTTTTGTTTCTCGTCACACATCAATACCATATTTTCTCTGCCTTTCCTTCAAAGTATTATTTCTAGTAGTTTTCTTTTGTGAATTCTCGGTAGCGTCCATACCACCCTTACGATATGCGGCGACACCTTCCTTCAATTGACTCACGTTTAGGTTATCAAATACCACTCTTTTGTAAAACAAATCAGGAGAAACCTTCTGCAAACATTTAATATCGCCTTGCCTAGTATGATCTATAGTTCTATTATATCAAATCATAACACTAATTTTTTTCGATTACCGCTATTGGGTATCATTGAAAGTTCACCAAGAACAAGCATAAAAATCTTGAACTTCTCCTACCTCCAATGAAAATTCTTCTTCGCCATCATCATAAATAACATGATGTAATTTATTTGTCAAATCATGGTGTTTAACCAACTCTGGGATCCCAAACCTCATCCATCTCCAATAATCTTGGAGGAGAGAGTTTACATTCATTCAATATGGGTTACATTTGTGAAGAATGATCAGGGCCTTTATTATGTTTTTTGGCATAATTTTCGGCATTGCTATCTCTTCTTTTTTTCACACCATCTTCGGAATGGATCGAATATTGTTTTTCGCAAATGGATGAAAGAAATTTACAATGGTCGATGAAAAATACACTTTCTTTTATAAATAAAAAGAGAGTACATTTACATGGATCTAGTCCCTTTTAGTTCTTCCTACGTCTATGCATATTTTAATTATGCCCATACTTCATCACATTATACATACTTCATACGTCATAAAGAAAATTTGTTAAAGTATTCTATGTGTTCCTAGCACATTAATCTATTAACATCTTATGAGATTGATCAAAAATTAATTCTCCGAGAAAAACTTGGAGCTTGGTTCGATCCGAGAGATAGAGAT
This sequence comes from Pinus albicaulis, assembly GCA_034641835.2. Classification (NCBI taxonomy): domain Eukaryota; kingdom Viridiplantae; phylum Streptophyta; class Pinopsida; order Pinales; family Pinaceae; genus Pinus; species Pinus albicaulis. The sequence continues at coordinate 43,737 of JAXQQM020061220.1, forward strand.
GCACCCCGAAATCAACTATGTGTCTATGTTTATAGGAGGCGAAGTGGATGACCCCCGGTGCACCCAACATGTCTCTTTTGGAAAGCATGTCCGCAATGGTGTTTTTCTCGGTGTGAATTTTTAGTTCGGTCGAAGCTTTGCATATCATAGATCATTAATTTGTTAACTCAAATGATGAAGAAGAGGTATATAATCAGGGTAGTCATGTGCTCATAGCAATGCAAACTCGGGACAAACGAAATCCTCGACTACAACATCCGTCGAGGAGTCGGCACAGTGGCGAGACCGGATTTGGCATCAATGCGCAAGGCGACGATGGCGGACGATGGCGTGTGAAGGCTGCTGCTAATAACCGGCGAATCGAAATCCGGGAATACCATTCTTATTTGGAATGTGAGGGGGTGTGAGAGTTGCAGGAAGGGCGATGGTGATGGGAATACACGGTCTCAATGGTTTCTCGATTGGTCTCTCGAGTGACTCGTCTCGGTTTTTCGGCCGTTTTGGCGGCGAGAGTCCAGCGGTCTTATGCTTTCAAATTATTCGAGGCGGAGATCAGGGCAGCTGACGGAGACGACGGATGTGGACGATACCTAACTTTTTCCATAGTGTTTTTACGTAGTTGGGATGGTTTTCTCCATTAAGGAGATGGAACTATAATTTGCTTTTCGTTTATGTCATAGATCTGCTTTGGTTAATTTCTTTTGTACTTGGTGGGTGAGTATTTCAATCTTTCCATCGAGGGGCCCAGGACCGTTTGATCCGGTGGAATATCTAGAATTATCACGTGTTATGTGGTGGGGAGTTTTATCGGTCAGGAGGTGGGGGGGAATCTGAGATTTTCCCATCCCCACATTTTCTCCATCCTTTGTATTTGCTAGAGGCATATTTTTTTATGGTACACTTTGGTGGTTGCACTTGATCCGTTTGTACACGTTACATTTGGGACTTCATCTTTGGAGTTTGCGAGAGGTGTCTTGTAATGAGACATTAATGTTTGTGGGATTTCGAGATGATGGATTGGCTAACTTCATTGCGGTTTGTGATGAGGTAAATTTTGACAAGACCTTTTTTGCATGAGATCGAGGTGGTGGAAGGTGGCGAATCTCATAAGACACATGGGGCCTTAATTGATAATCTTTCGGGGTCTATTGTAGCGGATCGTTGGGCTAATGTTTCTCATTTCTAGACAATCACTAACATCCCTTACCAACCCACGGGGGAATGACGCTTCAAAGCTATCCCTTCGCGGTGTGTCGAAGCCTTTCAAGTCTAGCGGATGGATTTCGTCTGCTCAACTTCGGCTATGATGTTATGTGGGAATGGGTAGAACGTTTAACATCTCGTGCTCTCGTCGAAAGTTGGAAATTCAAAAATCATAGCGAAGTAAACATGTTGGATTGGCTTTTAAAAGATTGGGATAAGCATCGGGACACACTGCGAGGGTCAGCAAAAGGCTGGAAAATGGTTGGTTTTGTTTTAATTTATAAAGGACATTGATGTGGGGGAGTGAGTCGGACATGGGTTAATCGCGGATATTTTATGGCCCTCCTTTGCTAGGATGCGGGGTTTTCATCAACGAAGAACACACACAACAAATCATTTCCTTTGGGTAAAATTACACTGAGACTACCTTTCCAATTCTGAAATATCCGAGGTGCTAACAAAGATTGGTGACATCGTTAGTAAATGTTTGTTTGTGGACCCTAAATGTATCGGAGTTTTTGATAAAGGGTGGCATGCGTGTTGGTTAAGGCCCCTCTTCGGGTGGTCTACCGCTCGGGTTGATCTTCATACATGGGATGGTGTGGTCTATGAGTAGTCCCTTGACTATTGGCGGGTTTCGTTCCTCTACCATCTATGTCATGAGACGGGTGATGGCGGTGTGGATCGTGAGGGTTTATGGAGAGTTTCTCAAAAATTTTTGTACAATGTTCTCTAGTTTAGGAGGAATTTGATCTTGTTCTTCTTTTTCACTCTCGGTCATCAAAATTTATCAAATTTGTTGATAAAATTAATAAAATGCACATTGGAAGCTAAAAGTCTCTTTATCCTTTAAACAATATTAAAATTTTGTAAACAATATTTACAACCTTTCGGAAACTTCATAACCCACTTTTATAACATTCGGAAGAAAATCCTGTTTGGTCTCAATCTAGTCTCCTAAACTGAGCTCATTTAATTTTCAACCAGGATTTGTAAACTGCTGAAGTGAAGTGTACTGTATGTACCTAGGTGCTTGTTTCCTAATGCGTTGTGTGTAGTGTTTTATGATGTTTTTGGTCTTTTGTGATGATTTATGATGTTTTTGGTCTTTTGGTGGTTTTATGTTTGCAGGAAAAATGCCTAGAAAGCTAGTGGAAAGAAGCTGGTGATTAAAAATAGAGTTAAACCTAATTGATGGATAACAAATGGAAAATGCAATTGGAAACACTGAAGCTGAATCTAAACTATGACTAAATGAAAGCAAAGCTTGATAATGACTTTCAAACAAATGATTCAAAATACAAACTAAACTTGAGAAATGATCACTAAGTATGCAAACCCTTTAAATAAACAGTGAAATAACTAACTTACAATGGTGCAATATTTTGTCCTTGATTAGAGATTTGAAACATATTTAGAGGAAAAGCATTGTTATCATCATAAGATCTTCTATTCTAGAACTAGTTCCTATCTCTATTCTGCAATTTAATTGAATGTCACAAAACCTTTACTCAAGAGTTATTGATTTCTTTCCAAAGCAGTCTTTTGAGGAAGAGCTCTGTTTATAAAATGATGAGGAAATTGCAGAAGTACTTCAGGACTTAAAATGATGTTGTCTTCTGTTCATATGGTTATAGATTAATTATGGATTTTAGAACAAGAAGAGGTTTGTGAATAATGAAGGCTGTCTTGTTAATCCTAACAACTGAAGTAGTCTATTGTGCAATGGATGACAATTTGAATATGAAGTGCAAGTGCAATGGGTTAATCTAAGAATGAACTTAAGATGCCACTAATCTAAAACAATGCTGAACTATAAGTCATCATCAAACTTGAAACAAAGTAACTGAATATGAGTTAAGTGCAATTAAACTCCGGAGTATTCTAACTAAGCTACCATGCATTATTCTATGAAATTACACAATCTTTTTGTCCATCATTATTGATATTTTGGAAGAGTTCCTTCTTTTGGAAGAGTTAGAACAATTCTGACTGTGTAATTGGATGCAAATGAAAATATAAAGGACTGAAAGCAAATGAAAAACTAAGATATCATATCCATATCCTACTCGTCATTATGATGTCTTGGGCAAGCGTTTAAGAGTAAGAACAGAGATGATACTTAGTACAAACACACAACTAAATCATTCATTATCACGGTCATGTCTTGAACTTCTTAAGAATTTCTTGGAAGAGTTTCTTCTTGTGGAAGAGTGATTAGAACAAGTGTAACCGTGATAGTGAACAACAAAAATTACAACTAAATCCTACAGTACTATAGCCATTTTCATTCATCATTATAATCTTTTGGAAGAATTTCTTCTTGTGGAAGAGTTAGAATGAATATAACTACAGTAGCTAATTAAAACAACTATGAATTCAACTCCTAATCCTACAATACTATAGTCATTTCCCATTCATAATTATAGTCTTTTGGAAGAGCTTCTTCTTGTGGAAGAGTTAGAATGAGTACAACTACAGTAGCTAATTAAAACAACTATTAATTCAAATTCAAAACGTAATGGCAGCTAGAAGACTTATCTAATTTACGCAAAATAAATCCGTGCAAGAGGCAGGGGCCCTCTACCACCTGACGGAATTCAACTCCAAATTAAATCACGCTTCAAAACAACACGGTCTGCTCCATTAAAGATGAAATAGTTTAAACATAACACTCTGCGTCTTCAGGAATGTAGCACAGAGCCTAAACAAAATCTAGCATCAAATCTAACATAAAATCTCTAACATAGCTCTCGGTCTCCCGAGTGTTTATAAAGCAAATGCACATAACAATACTTGCAACAATTTAGGAACATTGTCTTTCCTTATCGGAATCACGTTAGGACTCTTTGAAGTGGCTGCGTGAAGAGGAAAAGACATCTGGACTGAGACAGTCCTAATAGAAGTCTTCCTTCCTAAATGTGTTCCCACGTTCAAAACCATACCCAGAATTCGTTTCTTCCTCCATGATGAGCAACGAACCATGTAGACATGACGTGGATCATGCCCATATGCGGTTTTTCTCAAGAGACCACCTGGAACATACTCAAACGTGAAGGCAGCTGCAGAATCTCCGGTTAGCTACGGAATGTCCGCATTCTGCAGCTAGTTCCAGTCAAAATGCTTTACAATGGAAAAAATCACAAAATTTAGCAAGTCAGTCATGTAAATCATTCTAGAAGTAATTTTAACTATATTCACTGATAAATTGGGTCTAGGATAGCAATGGAAAAAGGAAAATGAGGTAAAATGAGGTGAAAGAAAGCGCAATTTTGAGGCTCAACATACCCCCACTGCTGTCTCTTTGCATGTCCTCATGCAAATTATCCTATGAACTCAGAGGCTTCTGCAAGGACATCTAATCCTCTCCTTCTCCTTTGTCTGGAAGCTAGAGATCTTCTGGGTTTTCTGATATCAAGTTTGAACCTTAGGTTGGTGAGTGCCCTGATTAGCTTTTTATTCCTTGTCTTCAACTTCTCATTGGTCCTCTCCACTTTGTCTATATGCAGGGATAAGGTTGAGTTCATTTCAGTTTTGAGCTTGACTTGATCCTTGAGAATTTCATTCTCATTTTTGATTTGTCTATTTAGTAATTCCAACTCATACCTATCCCTTCTTAATATATATATTTCAGACAGTGGAGGACTGGGGGTTCTCTCTCTGCTTTCTGAAGCTCTCCTCTCCAAAGTTTCCACATAGTCATAAATTTCCTGTTGAGCAGGGTCAATTTCAGGGGTTCCTTCATAAAATTCCTCTTCAACATCTTCTTCCATGGATGTTTCCTCATCTTCTATATCAATCACCCCTGTTTGTTTGATTTGAGTTTTCTTTAGTTTTCCCTTTAATCTGTGGCTTCTCCTAAGCTGAGAAGATCCCTCTCCTTTCTCCACGACATATTTCTTGATTACCTTTTCTTCCTTAAGTTGCCTCTTGATTTGGGTCAACTTCTCTAAAATGATTTCCTCACTGCTTTCTTGGACTGTTTTGTCAATTTCAACTTCTGAAGCCCTCCATTTTCTACTTCTTCTTGTAGGCTGTGGTTCAGGTGATGGTTCTTTTGCTTCTTCAAAATGATTTCTTATTAAGAAATCGTCCCATGTATCATTTGTTTTAGCTAGATGATGTTCAATCAGAAGTTTGACTAAACCATGATGATATAGGGTTGTCTCTAAAAATTGAACCCTTCTTTGAACACAAGAAGGCATCTTCTTCAGACTTTGAAGCAAGAAATATGGTAGGTTTAATTCTTCCCCCAGAAAATGCATCATTAGTCTAATGTGGTAGACATAAAATGTTCCATATCTACCCTCACATGTAATAAATTTTTGCAGAAGAAGTAGTATGTTTCTCCATTTGTTTTTCAATGCAGAACTGGGAATTCATTTCTTAAATACACTGATATCCATACTTGGTGATTTTAAAATTTGTTTCCAGGAGTCATTGTGGAATTTTCTATTTTTAAACCATCTCTCTCCAGTTCTGAGCAATCCTGTAGCCTCTGCAATGAAAACTTCAGTGACAGTAAATTTGACATCTCCTACTTCAACTTCGGTTCCTTGAAATGATCTTGCAAATGTTTTAATGACTTCCTTGTGGAAGCCATTAAATTTCTCCAAAAATTGAAGCCATCCTATTTGTTGTAACATTTCTTTGAATTGAGGGTAGCCTTCTAAATATTTTGAACCTACTAGTTCAGTCCTTACAATGAAACCCATGATTGCTTCTTAAATTTTCGAATTAACACTCTTCTACCCACAAAAACAATGAGTTTCACTTTCGGATTGAAATGGCTTTAAGTTCTGAATGAAAATGACTTCAATTTTGGAATGTCATACCTCTGATTTATAGTGGCAACAACTTCAAAACCTCGGGCTGATATGCCTCTGTTGACGATGAAAACAGCTTCAAAACTTCGGCTGATATACCCCTGTTGACAATTGAACTTTGGACTGATATGTCTTTGTTTAACAGTGACAACTGGCTTCAACTTCTTCACTGCAATACCTCTAGCTCTTGGTAACAAATGGTTTCGAATTCAACACTGCTATGCTTCCAAATTTCCCCTCTTTCTCTGCTCTAAGTGATAATAATATCTCTGTCTTCAGAATGAAATGCCGGCTACAGAATGGTGTGATGGCAATGGTCACGGAATGAAGTAGTGGAGTGAGGTGGAGGGAATATATTAATGATTGAAGAGACGGCGGAGGATTTTACGATGGCAGAGGGAATCATCATTGAATGATTTGGTTAAGAGATGTGGAGAATTCAAACACCTCGGCCATTTTAACCGCTCATATGATATCAGATATGAAATTTGAATTGAGAAATTTTAATCCAAAGTCTGTGGAGGGTTTATTGGTATTGATCAATAAAAATAATTAAAACAACCTTTTCGAACAATCCATAACTAAAACTATGCTAAACTTTAATGAAATGCCATTATAATTTAAACTTGTTACCTCTGCTCTTCATTTGATTTTTGTAGTCTTTGTCTTCTCTGCTCATCTTTGGAAGAGTCTTCATAATCTTCTTGATGCTTTTGATTCATGAATACACTGGGTCACTTTGTTGAAATTCTAATGTCTGCTGATTGATGCCTTCAGGGTTTGTAGCTATAGAAAGACTGTCTGGCTGCAGAAAGGCTGATCAGCTGCAGAATGTCTACTGAGCTGCAGAATGTTCCTGTAGAGCACTTTAATCATGAAAATGGAGTGTTTTTGGAATATGGGTGAAATGTTATATGTTATGAATGAAAATGGATGATGGATTATGATATGTATGAAGTGGATGATGAAATGGAATGGATTCAGTTTATGAAATGGAGTGAAAGAACATAAGAACTGTACTGCAATTCATGACATGTTTTATTCACTTACAGAAAGACATCAAATTTTGTATTTTGTCATGAAAATGAGATGGATGAAATGTGGAATGGAGTGAAATATGAATGGTGGAATGAAATGGAGTATGGATGAATAAGTGAATAGAGTGAAATGAAATGAAATGAATCATAAGCACTATGGAACTGAACTCATGATTTTTGTAACAGCTGCTTATAAAAACAAAAATGGGAAAAGTTAGAGCGTCAGAGAGACTCTGATTTTCACCCTATCTTTTCTGTATAAACATGCCAATCAATGATTGGTTTTCATGTTTATACCTTTATTTTTTTATTTTATTTTATTTTATTTTTATTTTTTAATAAGAACTGCTTCAGAAAATTTAATCAAGTTGATGAAGAAGAGAGACTCTTCTTCATTAACTTCACATCATTACTTCCTTGGAACTTCTTGACAAACTCTTCTCTTGAGAGTGGCTTGTGGTATAGCTTTAGTCTATGACCATTCACAAGAAAAGTGACATTTTCTTCATCTATAGTTCTGATTTTGACTGCCCCATTATCAAAAATTTCAACAATTTCATATGGCCCAAGCCAATGTGTATGAAATTTCCCTTGAAAATCCTTGAATTTTGAATCAAACAAGAGAGCCCAGTCACCCTCTTTGAATTTCTTCTCCTTGATGTACTTGTCATGCCATCTAGCCCTTTGCTGTTGGACCAGACTTGTTTTTTGAACTGCATCTTGTCTGATCTCATCCAATTCATTAATTTGCTCCAGTCTATGCTTTTGTGCCTCCGTTAAATCAAGTCCTAGCTGAACTGCCATCTTGAAGGTTTGAATTTGGAACTCTATGGGAAACAAAACTTGCTTTCCATAAACAAGCTCATAAGGAGTATGGCCTGTTGTGTTTCTCCATGTAGTTCTATAGGCCCACAAGGCTTCAGAAAGCCTATCTACCCAATCTCTTCTATGTAGATGAACAGTCTTTGTTAGGATTCCTTCAATGACTTTATTAGTGGATTCCACTTGACCATTTGCTTGTGGATGATAAGGAGTAGATGTTCTATGTCCGATTTTGTACTTCTCCATCATTTGCTCCACTAGCCTTGATGTAAATTGAGCTCCTTGATCTGTAACAATTTCCCTTGGGACACCAAAATGAGTGAAAATATCCTCAAAAAGAAAAGTAATTACAGATGATTCATTAGCAACAAGTAATGGTTTAGCTTCTACCCACTTAGTAACATAATCAGTGCAAACTAATATGTATTTCTTTTGTCTTGATGGAGGACTAATAGGTCCTACAAAATCCAAAGCCCATTTTTCAAAAGGTTCAATGTGTACCCGAGGTTGTAATGGCATCTCACCTGAAGGAGAAGGTTTCCCTACCCTTTGGCAACTGTCACACCTTTTGACATATTCCCTTGCATCTTTAAACAAAGATGGCCAATAATATCCTAAGTTAAGGATCTTATAGGCTGTCCTCTTATCTGCAAAGTGTCCGCCACAAGGTTCATCATGACATGCCTTGAGAATTTCAGGTATCTCATCTTCACGAACACACCTTCTAATGATCAAATCTGGACCTGTCTTGTACAACTCATTAGCGACCCATGAATATCTTGCACTATCATTAATGATTTTTCTTTTATCCCTTGCATTCATAATTGAAGGAAATTTTCCCGAAACTAAATAATTGGCAATATCAGCAAACCATGGAGTTTGAGTAGAGATTGCAAAAAGATATTCATCAGGAAATTGATCTTCAACCAGAGTGTCATCTTTGATATTTTGGATTCTAGACAGGAAATCAGCCACAGTGTTTTGTTTTCCAGGCCTATCTAGAATAGTAATGTTGAATTCTTGCAATAGTAACAACCATATTATAACTCTGCCATTAGTGATTGATTTATTCATTAAGTATCTAATGGCAGAATGATCAGTGTGAAAAAAAGTTTCATAGCCTGTTATATAGTGTCTAAACTTGTTTATGGCATGAACAACAGCTAAAAACTCTTTTTCAGTTACAGTATAGTTTAACTTTGCAGGAGTCAAATTTTTACTGATATAATAGATGGCATAGGGAATTAAATCTTTCTGTCCCAATACTGCTCCTAGAGCTGTATCGGAAGCATCTGTCGAGATATGAAAAGGTAACTTCCAGTTAGGTCCCCTTAATATAGGTGCTTCGGAAATTTTGGTTTTCAGGGTTTCAAAAGCTAACTGGCAATCAGAAGTCCACTTAAATTCACAATCTTTGGTGAGTAATTTGAAGAGTGGAGATGCTATTTTGGTGAAGTTTTCTATAAATCTCCGATAATACCCTGTGAATCCTAGAAAAATTCTAACATCTCTTTGAAAACTAGGAATGGATTGGTTAGAAATGACTTCAAATTTTGCCTCATCAGCTCTAATCCCATCCCCTGAAATGTGGTGCCCTAAAACAATACCTTCAGTAAACATCATAAAACATTTTTCATGACTAAGTGAAAGGTTTTCTTCTTGAAATATTTTTAAGACTTTTTCCAAGTTTTCTAAAGCCTCTTCAAATGTGTCCCCATAAACTGTGAAATCATCCATGTACACCTCTACACAGTCATGTATTATATCCGAAAAAATTCCTAATACTGCCCTTTGGAATGTTGCAGGTGCATTGCATAATCCAAATGGCAATACTCGGTAGGCATAGGTACCCCAAGGACAGGTGAATGTGGTTTTGTCTTGGTCTTCAAGTGCTACTTGGATTTGATTGTAACCACTAAACCCATCTAGGAATGAAAAGTACTTTTTGCCAGCTAATGTATCTAATACTTTATCTATGAAAGGTAAGGGAAAATGGTCTTTAAGAGTAGCTTTATTCAGTTCTCGGTAGTCAACACACACCCTCCATTTTCCATTTTTCTTAGGCACAATCACCAAAGGAGAAACCCACTGACTATCTGAAATAGGATATATGAAATTAACATTTAACAATTTTTGCAATTCTTCCTTAACAATTTCCCTAAGATTTGGATTCATCCGTCTTTGAGGTTGTCTGATTGGTTTGCAATTTGCCTCTATATAGATGTGATGAGTACAAGTATTGGGACTTATCCCTTTCATGTCAGTGTATTCCCATGCATATGCAGAAGAATGTCTCTGTAATACTTTGACTAACTCTTCTTGTTGAGATTTTTCTAGGTTTTTATTTATATTCAAAGTTTTGCCTGGAAAAATTTCACTTGTAGAGCTGCCAAATTTGTCCATAGAATGAAGAGACATATGCCTAGATGACAAAAATTCAATATTGGATCCCTCCTGAAATGATTCATGTTTATGTTCTGGAGAAGATTCAAAGTTTTCTAGAGTATTCAGAATTTGATTATCTTCACTAATTTCTGAGATTGTGAAGAGTGGTTGTAAATATTCTTCATCCTCTATCCATTGAGTGTCATCTAGATCTGTAATTTTCCTAGCTGGAGGATATAAAGTGAATTTCTTTGTTGAAATACCATCAGAAATATACATATCACTGGACCTACAACTAATAAAAGCATCAGCTGTGGCCAACCAAGGTCTTCCTAATATAACAGGATGGCCTCCTAGATTATTCTTGGGAGTTAGGATCATGAAATCCACAGGGTATTCCCAAGAATCTAGGGACACTGAAATGTCTTCTATTACCCCATCTGGTTTGATCACCGATCTATCTGCTAATTGTAACAGTGTGGGTGTAAAGAGAAGATTAGGAAGTTTCAGTTTGTCCATGATCTGTCTACTCATGATGTTTATTGCTGCTCCTAAATCAATGAGTGTGTTTTGAATTTCAATTTCGTTGATGTGAATTTTGACAACTGGATTTCCTGGGTCAAGATACTTTGGAATAGCAATCTTGCCCATCATAATATCTGTTATTTGTCCTACCAGTTGAATTTTCTTGGTTTCTCTTATTCTTTTTCTTGTTGTCTTCATACTCAACTCCTTTATTGTTTTGGCTAAAATTGGGATTTCCTTGATGGCTTGCAATAATGGAATTTTAATGCAAACATTTCTTAATTCATCTAAGAAATCATAATTAGGCACCATGATTTGTTTTTCTACACCTTTATCAATTTGTAATCTTTCCGGGAAGGGAGGTATAGAAGTAGATGTGGATGGTTGCTCTAATACAGGAGTTGGATTTATTGGATCTTTTTGTTTTAGTTTTTCAATGTTTTGATCTTGAAAGGATGTGTCTTCCTCAAGACTTTTATTAACCCGTAGGGAGTCTTCCTCAGAATTATCTTGTTCTTGTATGATCACAGAAGGTTTCCTCTTCTCAAGTATCCTTCGAGACCTAAGTTGAACATCACTAAGGTCTAGAGGAGTAATTAAATAAGTTGGAAATTGTTGACCTTCTATCATATATGTATTCTGAGGATTCTTATTATTGGGGTTTGGTATGGGTTGAGCTGGAAATTGATTGGATTTTTGAGGAAATGGTAATGGAAGTGGTTGATTTTGATGTGGTTGGTTCTGATGATGTTGTTGAGGATTTTGTTGAAGATTTTGAGGAAAATTTTGTTGAGGATTTTGAGGATAAAAATGTGGATATGGTGGATAGGATGGTGGATACTGATAGTATGGAGAGTATCTTCCATAGGGACTTTGTGATCCTTGTGCCCAGGCTTGAGATGGATTTTGAGATTGGGGCCAAGGTTGCTGCCAAGAATTTCAAGGTGAAGGTTGATTATACATTTGATCATGGAATCCTTGTGTCTAAGGTCCCTGCCAAGGTTTTCTAGATACAAAGTTAAGAGATTCTGTGAAGTCTGTAGGAGTTTCTTCTTGAAAAACAGCCTTGAGACCAGGAAGAGAAGGACAGTTCTTAGTCTCATGTTTTTCAAAACAAATGACACAGGTCTCTACAACTTTTACATCTAAAGGACACTCTCTCAGGGCATGTTTCTTTCTACATTTGGAACAAAAGATTGCCAAAGCATCAGATTCAGCCTTCTGCTTGTTTTGTATCTTAAGGGTGTCTATTTGTTCACTAAGACTCCCTAAGATGTCAGATTTAAAATCATCAAGCATGTGTCCTATTTCTGATCTACTTACTGTCCCAGAAGCAGATTTACTTGCCCTTGCAAGAGCAGGATCTCTTGGTCCTTTGACAGTTTTGGATTTCCCTCTTGAAAGGTTGATACATAACTCAGATATTTCAGGTAATGTAAGTTGTGATATATCCCCTTTTCCCATCATGTTTAGGATATCCAACCATTCATCCCTAATTTTTTTCAACAAAAGAGCTTTTAAGGTGTCTTGATCTAGATTTTCCATTTTTGCCCTTTTTATGTTGTAATGAAATCTTTCCAACAAATCTTCCAAATTTTCATCTTCTTTTTGTAACATCTTGAACACTTCTTCCTTATGATTAACCGGCATACAATAATCCAAGTATCTCTCTAGAAATGCTTGTTTCATGTCTTCCCAAGTTCTAATAGAGCTACTAATTAGACTCATAAACCACTTTAATGCTGCTCCCTTCAAAGTTGAAGGAAATAATTTCAGTTTTTGAGCAGCTTGTAAGTAGTCATAAGTCCTACACAGCACTTCAAATTCGAATAAGAAAGTTTCAGGATCTTCAGTTTTAAGTCCATAGAAGTTTGGAAGGACAAAGGGAGAAATGTTTTTCATGGTTGTATTGGTTTCTTCATCAAGTATAGGGAACCCAAAAGAGCTTCATATTCTACCTCTTCCTCCATCTGTACCTCTACCTCCTTCTCCTCTACCTCTACCTCTACCTCCACCTCCAAATAATGTGTGTTCTCCATTAAAAACTCCTCCCCCTCCTTCTTCTGCCATTGTTGACTCTCCTGTGGAAATAGAAAGGTTTGTGTTCCTAACAGGAGTTTTTAGATCTTCTTCTATGGCAGGTTCAGTGGATGAAGTGGAAGGTTTCTCTAATGGAATAGGTGACCTTAAATCTTCTAGAAGTCCAGGATCAGTAAAGGATGGAAGATTGGTTTGAGTTGAAGGTGTACTAGCTCTGGATCTAGATGAAACAAGTGGTGTTCTAGAAATCAAACTTCTGCCTCTGCTGCTTATAAATCTTCCCCTTGAATCTCTCTCCCTACGCATAAAATTGTTTTTTTTTGGATGCTAAGAAACAAAGGTTACCTAGTTTTCACTTCCCCGGCAACGGCGCCAAAATGTTGGGTCTCAATCTAGTCTCCTAAACTGAGCTCATTTAATTGTCAACTAGGATTTGTAAACTGCTGAAGTGAAGTGTACCATATGTACCTAGGTGCTTGTTTCCTAATGCGTTGTGTGTAGTGTTTTGTGATGTTTTTGGTCTTTTGTGATGATTTATGATGTTTTTGGTCTTTTGGTGGTTTTATGTTTGCAGGAAAAATGCCTAGAAAGCTAGTGGAAAGAAGCTGGTGATTAAAAACAGAGTTAAACCTAATTGATGGATAACAAATGGCAAATGCAATTGGAAACACTGAAGCTGAATCTAAACTATGACTAAATGAAAGCAAAGCTTGATAATGACTTTCAAACAAATGATTCAAAACACAAACTAAACTTGAGAAATGATCACTAAGTATGCAAATCCTCTAACTAAACAGTGAAACAATTAACTTACAATGGTGCAATATTTTGTCCTTGATTAGAGATTTGAAAAATATTTAGAGGAAAAACATTGTTATCATCATAAGATCTTCTATTCTAGAACTAGCTCCTATCTCTATTCTGCAATTTAATTGAATGTCACAAAACCTTTACTCAAGAGTTATTGATTTCTTTCCAAAGTAGTATTTTGAGGAAGAGCTCTGTTTATAAAATGATGAGGAAATTGCAGAGGTACTTCAGGCCTTAAAATGATGTTTTCTTCTGTTCATATGGTTATAGATCAATTATGGATTTTAGAACAAGAAGAGGTTTGTGAATAATGAAGGCTGTCTTGTTAATCCTAACAACTGAAGTAGTCTATTGTGCAATGGATGACAATTTGAATATGAAGTGCAAGTGCAATGAGTTAATCTAAGAATGAACTTAAGATGCCATTAATCTAAAACAATGCTAAACTATAATTCATCATCAAACTTGAAACAAAGTAACTGAACATGAGTTAAGTGCAATTAAACTCCGGAGTATTCTAACTAAGCTACCATGCATTATTATATGAAATTACACAATATTTTTGTCCATCATTATTGATATTTTGGAAGAGTTCCTTCTTTTGGAAGAGTTAGAACAATTCTGACTGTGTAATTGGATGCAAATGCAAATATAAAGGACTGAAAGCAAATGAAAAAAACTAAGATATCATATCCATATCCTACTCGTCATTATGATGTCTTGGGCAAGCGTTTAAGAGCAAGAACAGAGATGATACTTAGTATAAACACACAACTAAATCATTCATTATCACGGTCATGTCTTGAACTTCTTAAGAATTTCTTGGAAGAGTTTCTTCTTGTGGAAGAGTGATTAGAACAAGTGTAACTGTGATAGTGAACAACAAAAACTACAACTAAATCCTACAGTACTATAGTCATTCATCATTCATCATTATAATCTGTTGGAAGAATTTCTTCTTGTGGAAGAGTTAGAATGAATATAACTACAGTAGCTAATTAAAAACAACTATGAATTCAACTTCTAATCCTACAATACTATAGTCATTTTCCCATTCATCATTATAGTCTTTTGGAAGAGCGTCTTCTTGTGGAAGAGTTAGAATGAGTACGACTACAGTAGCTAATTAAAACAACTATTAATTCAAATTCAAAGATGTAAAGGCAGCTAGAAGACTTATCTAATTTACGCAAAATAAATCCGTGCAAGAGGCAGGGGCCCTCTACCACCTGACGGAATTCAACTCCAAATTAAATCACGCTTCAAAACAACACGGTCTGCTCCATTAAAGATGAAATAGTTTGAACATAACACTCTGCGTCTTCAGAAATGTAGCACAGAGTCTAAACAAAATATAGCATCAAATCTAACATAAAATCTCTAACATAGCTCTCGGTCTCCCAAGTGTTTATAAATCAAATGCACATAACAATACTTGCAACAATTTAGGAACACTGTCTTTCCTTATCGGAATCACGTTAGGACTCTTTGAAGTGGCTGCGTGAAGAGGAAAAGACATCTGGACTGAGACAGTCCTAATAGAAGTCTTCCTTCCTAAATGTGTTCCCACGTTCAAAACCATACCCAGAATTCGTTTCTTCCTCCATGAGGAGCAACGAACCATGTAGACATGACGTGGATCATGCCCATATGCGGTTTTTCTCAATAGACCACCTGGAACATACTCAAACGTGAAGGCAGCTGCAGAATCGCCGGTTAGCTACGGAATGTCTGCATTCTGCAGCTAGTTCCGGTCAAAATGCTTTACAATGGCAAAAATCACAAAATTTAGCAAGTCAGTCATGTAAATCATTCTAGAAGTAATTTTAACTATATTCACTGATCAATTGGGTCTAGGATAGCAATGGACAAAGGAAAATGAGGTAAAATGAGGTGAAAGAAAGCACAATTTTGAGGCTCAACAAATCCCCTTTTACTCTTAAAACAATGTTAACCCTTTGGAAACATTAAAGAGCACTTAAACCAATGTTTTAAACCTTTGGGGAATATAATACTTGACTTTCGGAAATGTAATAATAATAAACAATGTTTATTATTACATAAGGTTTAAAACCTTCAGAATCACTGCTTGGAAATTTTCGGAAATATGACTTTCGGAAATGATGTTTAAAACCTTTGGCAATGTATATCTGGACTTAAAAAACTTTTATAAAATTCTATTGCAATTTACTGTTGGGTCCTTACCTCTTAATTAAACCTCCACGCATTTCCGACGTGAACACTGTCGGATCTCCGTCGATCTCAATCAGACGGATATTGCATAGAATCGACCCCCGAACTTTATCAACCAAATGCAACGCGAAATGGATGGTATTGTTACTGTGACGTGTCAAATTTGTATTTGATTGCGTTCGAAATGAATAAAACCGCTCATATGCCAGAAGTGGCGCAACAACAGTGTATGGTTTCTCTAAAACCACTTGTCCTTCAAACTTTGTTTTAAATAACGTTCAAACACAGATTTCACCATTTCTTCGTTTGACTTCAATTTCTCATGAAAACCTCATTTTCACTACATAACTCAATAAACAAAGACTGATTATCGTTGCGCTCTCAACTGAAGAACCAGAGTTCTAATTTCCTTTCAAACATTTTTACAGAGATTAATAGCTCAATAAATATAGACCATTTGTCGACTATTTAATCTCAAACAAAGAACCATAATCATTTCAATTTCTTCTGAATTTCTTACACAGAAGAAAATATACTCAAAATTTTACACAGAAGTATAAATCAAATGGATTTCGAAGGGATAAAACCCTTCGGGAAATTTCCAAGTAATAACAGACAAATGAATTCTGTAATTTTATTAAAACAGAGGCAAAACCTCTCAATCAACTCTTCTACGACCAAATTCTGAATTCCTCTTCTTTAGAGGTTACAATTTATAGGTTCTTACATAACAATCGACCTCTTCTTGAGGATCGAATTCTTATATTTTAGACAAAATCCTAATTACATCATATCCTCCCTAAATCTATCAACTGAAGCTAAATATGCTGAAACAAATCTAAAACTGTTCAATGCTCCTAAATACTAGTTCAACCATATCTATTACAACTGTAAATTGACAGCTAAAGGTAGCAACACCTTTGCTTATAAATTTTTTTGGATTTTTGGAATAATTAATGAAGCCTTTTTGTCTCTAAGCCTCATGCTCCTGCATTAGACTCCCGAGGACAAAAATCTTCATAAGCTCCTATCCATGAGCTCCTCCACAGAACTGCCCAGTTTCTGCAGCATGGTTTCTATCATCCAGGTAGCATCCTCAATTCGCTGATCCTTCCACTTGATCAAATATTGAAAATACTCTTGTCCCCTGGTCTTCTTAAACACTTTCTTGTCTAAGATCCTCTTTGGTTGTAGTGTCTTTGTTGTGGGTAACTGTTTTACCCAGTCAATCTTTTCTCTGTCTTTTGGTCTGTCATCTATGCCACCATCTTCATATCTATGCAAATCAGCAACATTGAATATTGGAAATATTCCAATATCAAATGGTAATTCAATTTCATAAGCATTTGCAAATAATTTTCTCAGTATCTTGCTTGGTCCTATCTTTTTGAATTTTAAATTGTTATACTCCTTCTTTGGAAATCTTTCTTTCCTCAAGTGTGCCAAAACCAAATTACCAACTTCAAAATTAACTTCTCTTTTTCTCAAATCTGCTCTGTTCTTGTATTTTATGCTGCTGTCTTGTAGTTGTTGCTTTACCTGTTCATGTATTTCTTGAATTTCTGAAGCAAACTCCTCTCCTTCAGCACTTCTCATTTCTGCTTTTCCCAAGTTCCTCAATTCAGATACTCCTCTTGGATGCATCCCATAAACTATATGGAATGGACTTTGTCATGTACTTCTGTTAGGTGAATCATTATATGCATATTTTTCCTGTGGTAAAATATGATCTCACTATTTAGGATGTTCTCCTGCAAGACTTCTCAAAAGATTACCCAAACTTCTGTTCACTACTTCAATCTGCTCATCAGTCTGAGGGTGATAAGCTGAGCTAAAACTTAGTTTAGTACCAAGCTTCTTCCACAATGTCCTCCAAAAATGACCAAAAAATCTAGTGTCTCTATCAGAAACAATACTTTTAGGTAACTCATGTAATCTGACAATTTCCTTGAAAAAAAAATTGGCAACATGAGTAGCATTACTGGTTTTATAACATGGAATAAAATGTGCCATTTTTGAAAATTTGTCAACTACAACATAAATTGTATCATTTCCTCTCTATGTCTTAGGCAGTCCTAAAACAAAATCCATACTTACCATATCCCAAGGTCTGTCTGGAATAGGTAATGGAATGTACAGACCTGCATTTTGACTTTTCCCTTTTGTATATTGACAAATTTTACAATTCTTCACATACTTTTCCACTTCAGATCTCATCTTTGGCCAAAAATAAAAATGACTTAGTTGCTCATAAGTCTTATCAACACCAAAATGTCCAGCAAGTCCACCACTATGCTTTTGTCTGATTAAATTTTCTCTCATAGAACAATTTGGTATGCGCAACTGATTTTTTTAGAACAATAAACCCTCTTGCAAGAAATAATCTAACCACTGACTTCTGTCAATCAAAACAGGATTACAACATGCTTCAAATGCTTCCTTGAAATCCAAAGCTGTTTTATAGAGTTCTTTAAGAAAATCAAAACCTAACACTTCAGTTTGACTTTCTTGAACAAGAATGCTTTTTCTACTCAAGGCATCAGCTACCTTGTTTGCTTGACCACTTATATGCTTCAATAAAAAGTTAAAAATTTGAAGATATTCAACCCATTTTGAATGTTTTTGATTCAATTTAGGTTGTCGCATAATATACTGTAAAGCATGATTATCTGAATATAGCACAAATTCTTTAGAGATTAAATAATGTCTCCACTTCTTCAATGACTATACAATTGCATAAAATTCCTTGTCATATGAAGAGTACTTCCTCCTTGTCTCATTCAGCGTCTCACTGAAATATGCTACAGGTCTATTTTCTTGGCTTAATACAACTCCAATAGCTTCTCCACTGACATCACATTTCACTTGAAAATGTTTATTAAAATCAGGAAAAACTAAGATAGGTTTCTCAGTTATATTTTGCTTCAAGAATTGAAAATTTCTTTCAGCTTCAGCAGTCCATTTAAATGGTTGTTTGTCCTTCTTTATGGTTTCAATGATAGGTGCATTGATCTTACTAAAATTCCTTATGAATTTTCTATAAAAACTAGCAAGACCGTGAAAACTTCTTACCTCAAAAACACTTTTTGGTGAAGGCCACTCCACAATTTCCTTCATCTTCTCTGGATCCATTTTTAATCCTTCAGCAGAAACAACAAAACCTAGATATACCAATTCTTCTTTCATGAATGAACATTTCTTTAAATTATCAGTAACTTCTCTTGATGTAACTTCCTTAAGACATAATTAAGATGTTTCAAGTGTTCTTTTTTTGTTTTGCTATAAATTAATATATCATCCAGATATACTATTGCAAATTTACCAATAAATTCCTTTAATACTTCATTCATAAGCCTCATAAAGGTACTAGGTGCATTTGATAAACCAAAAAGCATTACCATCCATTCATACAATCCCTCATTTGTTTTAAAGACTGTTTTCCATTCATCACCTTCCCTTATCCTAATTTGATGATACCCACTTTTCAAATCTAGTTTTGAAAAATATCTTGCTCCACTCAAACAATCCATCAAATCTTCAATTCTAGGTAAGGGAAATATATACCTGATTGTTATCTTGTTGATTGCTCTTGAATCGGTGCACATTCTCCAACCTCCATCTTTCTTTGGACTTAATACTATAGGTACTGCACAAGGACTCAAAATTTATTTGATCAAACCTTTGTCAACCAATTCCTGCACTTGCTTTTTGATTTCTTCATTTTATGTAGGAGTCATTCTGTAAGCTGCTTTGTTTGGCAAATTTGATCCTAGAATCAAAACTATCTGATCGCTGACTCTTCTTATAGGTGGTAATTCATTATGCAAATCATCCACAATAATATCACAATAATTCTCCAACATTTCTTGAATTTCAATTAGCAAATCAAAAATTTTAGTAGAAGTAAATACTACCTTAGGTTTGCAAACTAAAGCAAAATTTGCCTCTTCATCTTCAATCTGTTGTAAGTATTTTTTTCCACTCAACAATAAAGCCTTTGGATCAGAATTTTTACTTGATGCATCTTCTTCTTCCATTGGTAACAATGTTTGATTCATACCATCTTTGAAAAACTTGTAAGTGTTTCTCTTTCCATCATGTACTGCTGCTCTGTCATATTGCCAAGGTCTACCCAGCAATATGTGACACACATCCATAGGCATCACATCACACATGATTTTATTTTTGTAGTTGCCCATCTGTAATTCTATTTCACATTGTTCATTTACTATTAGTTGATGTCCCTTCTGAAGCCATGACACCTTGTAGGGTGTTGGATGTTCCTTTGTCTTCAATTTCAACTTCTCTATCACCTCTGTAGAGACCAAATTATCTGTACTGCCACTATTAATTACCAATTGACAACATTTCCCTTGAACTTTGCACACAGTTCTGAACAAAGTCTTTCTCTGTATTGATTCAACAACTTCCTTTGTTTGCTTTAACAAAACCTTGTTAACCACCAAAGGTTCTCCTTTCTCTGGCACAATTTATTTCTCTGTTTCAGGCAACTTTGCTGCTTCTTCTCCAGTCTGAGCAACAATTGCATTTCTTTGGTTTGTCCCCACATTCTCCTTCTCTGGAAATTCATAGGCTCTATGTCCTAATTTGTTACATTTGTAACATCTGACTTCTCTTCCTCTGTTTTTGCCTCCTCTTCCTCTATAAGAACTCCTTCTACCACTTGCATCACCTTCTGTGGGTGCATGCTGAGGTGAGCTGCTGCTAGCTCCATCTCTTGGTGCTGTAGACCTTCATCTACCACCTTGACTTCCTTTTCCTTGGAAAGTACCTCTTCCTTTGGCAGATAGCTTTCTCAGGATTTTTCTTCAGATTTTAAGGCCATCTGGTAAGCCTCTTCTACTGTTTTAGGTGATCCGAATGGAAAATGGCATGAACCCATGGTATTCATCTACCATGTTATCCATCCACCCATGGAATTTACCCATGGTATTGTAAATCGCATCAACCCATGGTATTCATCCACCCATGATATTTATTCGCGCATGGTATTGTAAGTGACCCATGGTGTGTATCCACCCATGGTATTCATCCATGCATGGGATTTACCCATGGTATTGTAAGTGGTATCTACCCACGGTATTGGCCTATGGTATCTACACATGGTATTGTAATTCAAAAAAGGCTATAAATAACAAGCCTCAGTTTGTAAAAGGACATATTGTCCGCCACAATGTAGCTTCTACAGTTATTCTCTGTTTTAATAAAACAAGTTTCTTTGTGGTTTTATTTTCTTTGTGTTCTCTCTCTTTTATGGCATTCTAATTTTGCAGATCTTGTTAGATCCATTTCAATTCTAATTTTGCAGATCTTGTTAGATCCATTTCAATTTTCTTAGATATAAGAGAATTGAAATGGATCTAACAAGATCTGCAAAATTAGAATGCCATAAAAAAGAGAGAACACAAAGAAAATAAAACCACAAAGAAACTTGTTTTATTAAAATAGAGAATAACTGTAGAAGCTACATTGTGGCGGACAATATGTCCTTTTACAAACTGAGGCTTGTTATTTATAGCCTTTTTTGAATTACAATACCATGTGTAGATACCATAGGCCAATACCATGGGTAGATACCACTTACAATACGATGGGTAAATCCCATGCATGGATGAATACCATGGGTGGATACACACCATGGGTCACTTACAATACCATGCACGAATAAATATCATGGGTGGATGAATACCATGGGTTGATGCGATTTACAATACCATGGGTAAATTCCATGGGTGGATGGATAACATGGGTAAATGAATACCATGGGTTCATGCCATTTTCCATTCGGATCATTAGGAGACAATATACTTATCTAATCTTGGATATCCATTCTGAGACCATTTATGTACCTGGAAATCTTCTCTGATGTATCTTGAATTTGTCTTGCTCTTATGCTCACTTTGTAAAATTCTTCTGTGTATTCTTTTACTGTCATTAATCTCTGTCTAAGATTCTGCATTTGTCTAAATAATGAAAGCTGATAATCACTAGACAAAAACTTACCTCTCAACTTTTCTACCATTCTGTTCCAATTCTTGATTGGCTGCTTACCAACTCTCCTTCTTTCTACTTTCACTCCATCCCACCAAAGTGCTGCATGTCCTTTCAACCTTCTGACAACAAACTTAACTCTCTTTTCTTCACCCATCCCTTCATAATCAATGCATTTATTCATTTCATTGATCCAGTCTATCAACTCTTCTGGATTCAATCCTCCTGCAAAAGCTGATACTTCAAGTCTAGGCCTAGATGTACATCCTAAAACTGATTTAAAGAATCCATATCATGAGTAAACTCAAAATTTTATTCTTCTTATTCAACTTCAGGTTCACTGACATCTTCAGGATCTCTCTGGTGTCCTACTTCTATTGCTCCCAATCTAGCTTGAATCTGCTGCATAGTCTCTAGTACTTCAGCATTTGCAACTGGTCTACCTCTTCTTCTACCAGCACCACCTCTACCAATTCTGACAGCCATATTGGATTTCTTTTTCTGACTTTTGGAAGCTTTTTCAATATCTGAAAAATGCTCTGAAGATTGCTCTGATACCACAAATGATGGTAGTGTGGGTGCAGGCTTTAAGGAGAGTTGCTCAAACTTTTGTACAATGTTCTCTAGTTTAGGAGGAATCTGATCTTGATCTCCTTTTTCACTCTCGGTCATCAAAATTTATCAAATTTGTTGATAAAATTAATAAAATGCACATTGGAAGCTAAAAGTCCCTTTATCCTTTAAACAATATTAAAACTTTGTAAACAATGTTTACAACCTTTTGGAAACATCATAACCCACTTTTATAACATTCGGAGGAAAATCCCCTTTTACCCTTAAAACAATGTTAACCCTTTGGAAACATTAAAGAGAACTTAAAACAACGTTTTAAACCCTTCGAGAATATAATACTTGACTTTCGGAAATGTAATAATAAACAATTTTTATTATTACACAAGGTTTAAAACCTTCGGAATCACTGCTTGGAAATTTTCAGAAATGATGTTTAAAACCTTTGGCAATGTATATCCAGACTTCAAAAACTTTTATAAAATTCTATTGTAATTTACTGTCAGGTCCTTACCTCTTGATTAAACCTCTGCAAATTTCCGACGCGAACACCTTCGGATCTCCGTCGATCCCGATCGGATGGATATCGCATAGAATCGACCCCCGAACTTTATCAACCAAATTCAATGCGAAATGGGCGGTATTGTTACCGCGACGTGTCAAATTTGTATTTGTTAGCGTTCGAAATGAATAAAACCGCTCATATGCCAAAAGTGGCGCGACAACAGTGTATGGTTTCTTTAAAACCACTTTTCCTTCAAACTTTGTTTTAAATCGCATTCAAACGCGGATTTCACCATTTCTTCGTTTGACTTCAATTTCTCATGAAAACCTCATTTTCACTGCATAAATCAATAAATAGAGACTGATTATCGCTGTGCTCTCAACCGAAGAACCAAAGTTCTAATTTCCTTTTGAACCCTTATTACAAAGATTAATATCTCAATAAATATAGAACATTTGTCGACTATTTAATCTCAAACAAAGAACCATAATCACTTCATTTTCTTCCGAATTTCTTACACATAAGCAAATATACTCAAAATTTTACATAGAAGTATAAATAAAATGGATTTCGAAGGGATAAAACCCTCCAAGAAATTGCTAAGTAATAACGGATAAATGAAATTCTGTAATTTTATTAAAACATAGGCAAAACCTCTCAATCAACTCTTCTATGGCCAAATTCCGAATTCCTCTTCTTCAGAGGTTACAATTTATAGGTTCTTACATAACAATCGACCTCTTCTTGAGGATCAGATTCTTCTATTTTAGACAAAATCCTAATTACATCATATCCTCCCTAAATCTGTCAACTAAAGCTAAATATGCTGAAACAAATACAAAACTGTTCAATCCTCCTAAATACTAGTTCAACGTTATCTATTACAACTGTAAATTGATAGCTAAAGGTACCAAAACCTTTGCTTATAACTTTTTTTTGGGTTTTTGGAATAATTAATGAAGCCTTTTTGTCTCTAAGCCTCATGCTCCTGCATCAATAGGTCATCTTATGCGTAAGTGCTACCGATGGCACGAGAAAGCTAAGGATTTTTGCAGCAATCATGGATCGGACCCAGGGAATTATGACTTCGGTGGTGCAAAGAACCAATCACAAAAGGAATCTCCTACCGGTCTGCCTATACACCTGGGTAAGCTAATTTCTGGTAACCTTTCTCATTCTGTCGACTGTGATGTGTACGTTAATAGTATTGATAGGCTTTCTGATAATCCAGGGGGGCTTTTCTCTGGTTCATCTAACTATCAATCTCAAAGGGGGGACAATTGGGACACCCATAGATAGTGCTTGCCTCTGAGGCCAAGCTCGGCCCTTGTGCCGTTAATGACCCAGACTCTTTTACCCCTCCCTGACCTTACTCGGGATGACACTTGTGGGTTTGCGTCACTTGCCCAGATCATAGCCTCGGAGTCGATTCCTCCTGCTGATCCGTCCTCTCCTCCCTCCTCCCCTATTGTGATTTCTGATGACTCCCTATCCCCGAGGAACTTAATTGGGAGTGAAATTTAACTTTTGTTGCTAGACCCGGAGGCTAATCTAGCACCTCTGTGGGTGGAAAATGGTCAGCCATTGTCCCCAACTATCATCATGAGTCCCTCATCTAGGTCAAATGTCACGATCCGAAAGGGAAAGGGTCGATCCAAGAGAAAAAAAAGTTGGTCTCTGTATCGGTTTTGAATGATGAATCATTAAATGGAAATTTCCGTGATGTTTCGGTATCACTTGCCACTGGAAGGGTCCTTAGAGCACTGACCCCTACTCCTGGGTTACCATCATGATCCTAGTTTCTTTGAATATGTGGGGATTGGGGGTTCATGACATGTTTATGCCTATTAAGGACTTTTTAAAATTTTCTAAGCCTACTGTAATTTTTATACAAGAGACGATGCAATCCGCTGACATCACTACCTCGTTCTTTCGTGCTATGCTACCAAAATGGCATATGGTCGCGAAAGATGCTATTGGTCGATCTAGCGGGCTGACAGCTATTTGGGACCCCAAATGGATTTCTCTGAAGGCTTTCAGTTTTTTGGAGGGATTCTTCTCACTGGTTTTTTTCGTGGTTTTAGTCACAGTATTCATATTATAAATCTTTATGCGCCATATCATGACAAGTTAACCTTCTGGACTAAGATGGATGGGTGTGGTTTCTTTCTGTTGTAGAATTCCATTCTTGTTGGAGACTTTAATTGCACCCTTTTTTAGGATGAAATCTAGGGAGATAAGCAAAGGGTTGATCCTCTCTCCGGCTTCCTAAGGGGAATTTTAACAGATGTTTACCTAAGTGACATTCCTCTCACTGTAAATTGCCCGACTTGGTTCAATGGAAGGAAAGGAAAAGAATTTATTGGAAAAAGAATCGATATAATTGTCATTCAAACTAGTCTCAGTTCTAAGATGGAAGGCATCATAGCAAAGGCGGAAGATATCACGGTATCGAACCATAGGCCAGTATCCATGGAATGGCATTTTGAAAGAAGATAGGGAAGAAACCCATTCAAGTTTAACAGAGTTGGTTGGAAAACGAGAACTTTAACGCCTTAATCAAGGAGTACATGAAAGGACATAAAAGGGGAGATGGTATCTCGGCTATGGAGCACCTATCCAATAGACTGAGGGGACTGAAGAATGTGGTGTACATGGGAGAAGAGGCAAAAATTTCAAATAAAGGAAAGAATTAAGAAAATCAGAGTAGAAAAGACACAGATTATGAAGGAGGTTGAGGAAGGAAAACAATCAATTGATTTCTGGGATAGACTCAAGACATTAGAATCTGAATATAGATCTCATTTATTGATTGAAGAATAGTCTTGGATACTGAAAAGCAGAGCTACATGGCTCAAGGCTGGAGACAAAAATACTAATTTTTTTCATGTTTTTCCCTCAAGAAGAAAAAATGCTAATGCAATATGGAAAATAGAGGTAAATTGGTTTTCTGTATGCAAAACAAAAAAATTAAAAGGGCAGCGGTTAATTACTTTGGGGATCTATATAAGATAGAGGAGGAACCGGGGATTGAAGGACAACTCAAATTTCTTGAGGATTTTACCAAAATGTTTGAGGAGGGAGATCTGACAAGGATAAAAGAGAAGGTGAGCTCAGATGAGATTCTGAAGGTACTTAAATCTTTTGCAACAGATAAGAGCCCGGGTTCGGATGGATGGACCCCAAAATTCTTCCTATATTTTTTAGATGAATTTATCATGGATATAACGGACATGGTGGAAGAAGCGAGGCTATTAGGGCAGATCCACAACGCAATAAACTCAACTTTTATGGCATTAATCCCTAAGAAGAAGGGAAAGCTAACGTTTAATGATTACATGCTTATCTCCCTGTGTAATACATTATACAAGATCATCTCCAAAGTCATTGTTAAGCGAATGAAGGAAGCACTGTCAAGGCACATCACACCAGAAAATTCAAGATATTTGCAAAACAAGAGTATTCATGACGCGGTGGTGGCAACACAAGAAATCTTACATACCATTCAATGCAAAAATATGGAAGCAACAGTCATGAAAATAGATTTAAACAAAGCCTATGATAGGGTTGACGGGGGTTTTCTGAGACTTGTTCTTTTAAAAATAGGATTGGAAAGAGATGTTGTAGCATGGATCATGGGGTGCATAAGTAATACCTCCATGGAAATAATCATAAATGGATCTGCATCTAAGTTTTTCCACCCGGGGAGAGGGCTACGACAAGAATGTGCCCTCTCTCCCCTACTTTTCATCCTGATCATGGACTCTTTTAGTCTAAAGATAAGGAGGGCCAAAGATTTGGGATGTTTCAGAGGCATAAAATTCACTTCTCAGAGGGAAATATCCCATAGCATGTTTGTTAATGATGTACTCATTTTTGGTATGAAGCTGGGAGGCACTATAAAACATTATGTACAGATTTTGCTCTACTGCTGGGATGATTGCAAACGAGGGGAAGTATTGTATTTACTATGCAGAGGGGGACATTGAAGCATTTAAAGAGTTGGGATCCATGTTTAATTTTAGTATTGCACCTCAAAAGGATGGTTTAACTTACTTGGGTTTTTGTATGAAACCCATGAACTATACTGAGGAGGATTGGAAGTGGTTAATAAACAAATGCCAGAAGAAGATCAATGGATGGTCATCGAAGTGGTTATCGAGAGGGGGAAGACTGATCCTGGCTCAGGCAGTATTACAACAATATACTGTCTATTGGGCGCACCTTTTCATAATTCCAAACAAAATCCTAGAGGGAATTAGAAAGGTCATGGCTCGATTCATATGGAATGGTGGTAAAGAAAACAAGATTATCCATCTAGCCTACTGGGAGAGCATTTCAAAACCAAAGGAAAAAGTTGGGTGGGGCATTCTAGACCTGGACACCTTTGGCAAAACACTTCTTATAAAATCTATATGGAGATGTTTAAATGTGAAAGGAATCTGGAGTGAGATCATAAAAGACAAATATTTAAATCAAAGGGGCATGGAGGATTTATTAATAATGGACTGGGAGGATGTAGCGAGCAGGTCTAATATTTGGAAAGGATTCAGAAAGACATGGAATATTTTTGCTGGGAATTTGAAATGGAATTTTGGGGATGGAAACAAAGTCCTAATCGGAAACCCGAATTTACTAGGTTTGAATCACAATACTAATCTAAGCAGGGAGACAGTCAATTGTCTAAATCATAAGGGTTATTTTTTCATGTGCCAGGCAATAAAAGAATGGGAGAATGAAGTTCCAAGATGGAGATCGGCTCATGATATGGAGCTGCATGGGAAGATGGAAGCAAAATGGAATAATTACACTAAATCTTTAAGAAGCCTGGGATTGAGGAAGGAAAATGGGGGTGATAAGATTTCATGGGGGGGAAAGACCATAAATGGAAAGATCAAAACAAAGGAGATATATAGTGATCTGATAACTTTAAAACTGGAACATGAACCAAATAGTTGGTTCAAGGAAATGTGGAATGTAAATGTTCAAGTGAAAATGATAGTTTTCATATGGCTTGTTTGGAAAGATAGAAACCTCACTTGGAATAATTGACAAAGAAAGGGATGACATGGACCAGGGATCTGCACTCTATGCTGGGATGAAATCGAAGCAAACCAATACCTTTTCTATAGGTGCTCATTTGCTAGGGGGACTTTAAACATGATATGCCAACATTTTCATTTGCTGATTCCAGATTACAAGATGACTGAGGATTGTATCAAATGATAGTTTAGTAAAGGAAATAATTTCAAAAATATCCTATCCTTTTTCACTGGTACCTATGGTGTGGAAGAAACTCAATATACTTGAGGGGTTTTC
Source organism: Pinus albicaulis (assembly GCA_034641835.2). Classification (NCBI taxonomy): domain Eukaryota; kingdom Viridiplantae; phylum Streptophyta; class Pinopsida; order Pinales; family Pinaceae; genus Pinus; species Pinus albicaulis. Next base: position 71,984 of record JAXQQM020061220.1, read on the forward strand.
ATGCACTCCGGAAATAATATGCTTACAGATTACAAAATCTTGGGGAAATCTGAAAATAAAGCAGAAGCCTCCTATTGATTTATCAAAGAGACTGCGTCCATTCGAAATACACTGGCCAATAGGTTTCTTTGATGGAGCTTCACAAAATCAACGATGTGGATGCGGAGCATGGCTCATGATATCCCCAAATTGTCATTACAAAATATATTGGAATGGGGGGATGGGGACTAATATGCGGGCAGAAATACTGGTCCTGTGGGGATTACGATGGTTCGCTAGTCAGTATACTTGGAGAAGTTGTGGGTCTCTGGAGACTCAATAGTCATCATCGAGCATTTGAAAAAAATAACCTATCTAAATCTAGGACACCTATCACACTGGCTAGAGCGGATAAATGAATTAAGAAGAACCTTTTCATCTATTTCTTTTAATCACATATGCAGGGAAAAGAATACTGAAGCTGATCACCTATCCAAAAAAGGTTTGACTGGATCCTTTGGAGAAATGCACTACGTTTTATTCAACACAAATGAACCTGGAGCGAGGGGAAATGTAAATTTTTTGTAAGAAATGATGGCTTGTTTGGTTCCTTAAAGCTGGTAATGGAATGAAGCCATGCTAATATATAGCATAAAGGGAACGACGAAGATAGAGAATAGAGAATAAAGTGAGACCCTGCTTTTGTTTTTTCAGTATTGCTGATAAGAACGGACAACTACAGGAAATAAAATTTGATAGACGCTACGATTTTCGGAAATTTTGATTTATGGTGAAATATTTCCTAAACATGATCGGAAATGATGTATTCTGAAAATTACTATTTCTCCTATTTTTTTTTTTTTTTTTTTTTTTTTTTTTTTTCTGAACAATATTAAGATTTGCCTTGGTACAATATATAAACCAGCAATATTTTTCATCTTGAAAAAAAAAATGATCAAAGGAGATACAATTAAAGGATCATTGAATGGATCGGATACGCTCCATCTGGTGGGCCAACAGTGAAGGTTGAAAGCAGTTGGATCAATTGATCCAGTCAATGCAGAATTTGGAGTCTCCAAATACTTATAGGTCAATGATGCTAATTTGATTAGCAAGGAAAAGAAATCGCCAAAGGGAAATGATTTCTAAGCGATTATTCGAGCCTATGCCACTCTCCCACCAGTAATGAAGATATTAACTCGAATCTTTAACAATGAGGACCCCACATCCGCAGTTGCAATTGTTACTGGCGCCATCAAAGAAGCCTGCCAATGTATTTTTCCATGCATGCTTATTGTGAATTTGTCTAGACTTAGTGAGGCATTTCTTGGGACCGATCTCAGAGAATAAAGCCACAATTCCCATAATAGTGTATTTGATGTCTATATCTTTGTGCTCAAATATCTGTGTAGTCCTACAATTCCAGATACCCCAAATGATATAAAAAGGAAATAAGAAAAGTTTTGAGTGTGTATTGAACCATCGAACTAATCAAGTTTCCAAATTGAGATGCGTCCAGCTACCATTGGCCTAGAAGACATATGGAATGGAGAGCCAAATTTTTGTAGCAACAAGACAAGTTATAAGTATGTGGGACACTTGCTCTGAAAATTCCATGCAAAGGGGGAAAATTCCTAGGCCAATAAAGTATTTTCGGGAGATATTTCCCTAGGTAGGAATTTTATCATGGATGGCCAACCATCCAAAGCATTTAAGTTTTAAAGGGAAGTCCCAATTCCAAACTTATGGAGCCAGTTTGAGGTGAAAGTTGTAGAGGAAGTATGAGAGATGTGCTTATAGAGATCGTTGACCGCAATTTGGTTGTGATTAATCTTTCCATTCCACGTAAGATGATTTTCCTCCTTTTATAGTAATATTCCAGTTGCTTCAACCTGTTTGATATATTGGTCCCACATGGAGCCAGTGGACCAAGCAGATCAAATTTAGCAGTCTGAATCCAAGATTGGATGAAAGGATTAGGATTCTAGTGAGAAATAAATTGAGAAATGGATATCTAAACTTTTTTATGTAACTCTTGGAGGAGAGGTACCGAAAGTTGATGATTGTCCAACATTCCTATTATGATTTCTAATCCCACGCTAATCAAGTTCCCATTTCCCACTTCCCGAAAAATTCCAGCGAATAGCCAATGTCTATTATGCATCATTTTGTGCCAAATAATAGAGGAGTAGTGTTTTTGTTTGGCACCATCTCTTATCCACTCTTAAAGTGCTTGGTAGTCCATGTAATTCCCCCGAATAATATGTGTCTAGCAACCAAAACCAGTAATACCACGCCTTAGGCTCTTGCATATTAAAGGTTGGTTGAAGGAAACGTATCGAGGATTCCCCATCCCCCGCAGTCAATGGGTTTAGCTAGTGTGGCCAGTCGAACCAGATGTATCTTTTTGGTGCATCGGATACAGACTATAAGAATCTAACTAGAATGGCATCAATCTTTCTGATGATAGCTTTAGGAAACATATATAGGTGCATCCAGTAGACATAAATGGATTGTAAGATGGACTTGATCAATGTGAGCCTTACACCCATTGTTAGCCACTTATGGGCCCAAAAATTAATACTGTGAGCTATTTTGTTAATGATCAAATAAAAATTCAGTTTGAGATTGAATCCCAAGTATGTGAACCCCATATCTATATGTCGAGCAGAGATACCGAATAGGAAAAAAATCTGTTCAACCACACCCTGGTCATTAGAATCAATTATTAGCTCAGATTTTTTGGAGTTCATATAAAGGTCGGATGCCAATCCGAAGGAATATAGAATCCCATGAAATTATTTCCATTCTGAAAGTTTTTAGACACCTCCAAAGAGCAGGTCATCAATAAACATGCATTCTAAAACTTGTACTTTCCGAGTCATTTTAGTGCCATTGATCAGACCCTTGTTCCTGAAATTAATTATCTTCCTACTAATAACCTCCATGACTAAAATGAATAGAATAGGGGACAGGGCACACCCTTTGTGCAAACTTCTAGGTGCTTTGAAAAAATATGTAGGAATTTTTTTGATGATGATAGCGAAATTTACAGATTTCACACAAGCCATGATCCATTTTGCATTATAATGGGAGATAATTTTTTTGAAAAGGATTAAACATAAAAATTCCCAATCAATAATATCGAAGGCTTTACTAATGTCAGTTTTCATAAGACATGCTTTTTTCTTCCTTACCTTGATAGTATGCATGAATTCTTGTGTCATAGCGACCACATCTTTAATTTGACACCGTTCGATGAACCCAAATTGTTCTGGTGATATATGATCAGTCAGAAGTGAACCAAGTCTGGAAGTCATAAGCTTGGAGATAACTATATAAATGGCCTTACAGAGTGAAATGGGCTGAAAATTCTGAAAAGTTACCAGATGTTTCAATTTTGGGATGAGTGTTATGAAGGTAGCATTGGTGGCACGGGTGATATGGCCTGTGATGCTGGACTCCTCAACCACAAACAATATGTCTTTAGACATGATTACGAATAATTGTAGGTACAACTTGATTCCCCATCCGTCTGGACTAGGACTCTTTTCCTTGGCACATGCAAGAAGTACATGATGAATTTCCTCTATCGAGGTTGGTCCTCGCAATACTGAGTTGTCAACTTCTTGAAAAATAGAGGGTAAGGAGCTTATGAGATCCATATGATCGTGAAATTTACAATGAACTTTTTTTCCACTTAAATAGGTTATATAACATCAAAATATTAGGGGAAAATATTTGGGTTACAAAAATCTATTAATTTTATAACTAAGTCAAGTTTACCTTAACTACCCTAACAAATTATTTTGGGCTATAAATGTGTAATAAGAGGAGTTATAAGCATTAGAGGCTATAAAAAATAACATTCCCTAAAAATATGGAATATAAATTAATTCTATAATTAATTCAAGTTTACCTTAACTACCTTAACAAATTATTGGGGGCTATAAATGTATAGTAGGAGTTATAAGTACTGGGAGCTATAAAAATGGCATTCCCTAAAAATAAGGAATATATATTAAATATTAGGAATCTCTTTTCTTTTGACTAGGTTAAACTTTCATCAAGAGTTGGGTCCACTCCTCGCCCTCCCCATGAGATTTGAACTTATGACTTGGTGCAAACTAAACCCCACACAAACCAATTGATCTACACCTCATGGGTGGATCAAATATATTTTCAATCTAAAATATATTTACATATCAAGAGGTAAGGTTGTTTAATTTCCCCCTTTAAATATGCTACATTCCACATGAATTTCATATGTCAATACCATGGGTTCTCAATACCATTGGTCAATACAATGGGTCATTTTTATTTTTATTTTTATGTTTATTTTATTTTTATAGGGTTATTTTTGTTTTGTAATTTTTTTTTATTTAACTAGTTAAAATATTTACATTGCACTACATTAATCTTTTTATTTTATTTTATTTTTACTTAATTTGACTTAGTCAAAATGTTAAACATTACATCTACATTACAACATCTCTACTATACTAGTTTGAAGAGGGCCGCATGAGAACTTCAACAAAATAATTCTAGGAATTTTTTTCTCAATTAAGATAGTATTATTTAATATCCCATGAATGTAGGAGCTAAGTGGACACCCAATTCATTAAGTAGTGGGGCCGAAATTCTTGTTAGAAAGTTACTTATGGAAAATCAAATAGAAGAAAAGAGCCTAGAAAAAGGAGGAAGAGAGTTCTAGAGGAGAAAAGAAGAGGAAATGGAGGTCCATGAGTTCAAAACAGATATAAAAATGAGAGGAGTTCCTTAAGGAAAGAGTTAGGGAACCAAGAAAATATGTAATAAGTTTTGTGACATCAGCTAGATCCTTGTATGCCTTATCTCAAAAATAAAAGAAGAAGAGATGCATTTGTACAATGAGATGCATTTTTGTAGTGAGATGCAGGGTATGTGTGTGCATGTAGCTATATGTCCTTTGCAAATTTTGGCAATGAAAATTATCTTAGTTTCATATAAACTTAGTCTAGTCATTATTCCTACTTTACCTTAATGGCATCATAACCTTACTACGAAGTGGAATTCCTCAATAAGCTACTTACTTTTGGGTGGAAATTACTATTATTATTCATTTATTGGGTACTTAGATATGCCTTTTACTCCTATTCCACTAACTCATTATTTAATTTCAATTATTTGACATAAAATGTCTTATTGATTAGAAAGAAATTAAAGATTAAAAAAATTTTGCAATGGAAAGTAAATTATTTTCTATAAAACTTTTTTTCCTCATGAATCCTGTCTATATATTAGTAAGTTATGATAAACCCTGGCATGAAGAACAAACTTAAATTCTATCATTTCTTCTATGGACTTGGTTTACTACACTTTCAAATTTTTCAAGTTATACCTATCTGTGTTTTTATAGTTCCTTAGATTCTATATAAAATTGGAAAATTTTGGGATCAAATATTTTCATCCTCTACTCTTGGTTACATGGATTGGTGAGCCCATAACCAAGAGATTAGCTGCAAAGAAGCATTGATCCATGGTCCAGTGGAACACCTTAAGTCTAATATCAACCTTCGTTTTCCCGGTGGATGTTGGTAGGTAAGAAATTTTAACGAATCTTAATAGAACCATAAATTGATAGATTTTGATTTCTATTCTATTGATAGAGTTTTATAGAGCTTGAAGACTGTTTATCCAACCAGGGAAACCTTTCCTATTTTCCCTTAGTGGTCCAACATCTCCTTGGTTTCCTAGTTAACGATTATGGAAATTAATGGAAAATAGAGTTATGGTAAATAAGGGTCCTAATATCGGTGGATATTGGTGGCCACCCGCTTATTCCAGTTGGGGCCCCACCATTGTTTCTTTCATTTTTTCAGTTTTTTTAATTGTATCACAATTTACTATTTTTAGCAGTTTTTCGGGTCCTGAACTTTCAGAGCCGTTTTGAGGCCCTAAACGATGTTTTTTTGGAAACCCAAGAGAAAAATAGTTCTTTGATAGGTGTTTCTCACTCAAACTTTGTAGTCCTTGGATAAATATTTATAGCGAGATATTGTGCACGTCAAACGAAGATCGTATGCCAAAGTTACGTCCGCGGGAAGTTGATGTACCAATTTACCTAAACAGGGCCCATAGTTTGGAGCTTCATCTCCTAGGGTTGGGTTTTTGGATGTTTAGGGTTTTCCATTGTTTATAAATAATAAATAGGCCCTCAAGCCTAACACAGTTCAAAGGCCTGTAGCCACCACATATCTTCTCATAGATAAGCTACTAGCGTCCTAGCTAGTTTATTTCCATTTTGTCTGTAAACAAATTTCAGTTTTTTGATATTAATGAAATGAAGTGTTTTTTCCACTGCATCTTTGTATTTATGGTTATATGTGTATTATGTTACGTTCCTGCATAAATTCAGATCAGTCGTATCAAAGAATTCTTCTCTTTCTCAATCCTTCTTCGCATGTCCCCAATGAGGTCGGGGTATAAGGAGTTTGGGCTCGATCTAGTTGAACCTTTGCAAGATCCTCCTCACAAACCCTGACGACCACCCATGGGGGATGAAAAGAAAGACAAGGAAGCATTAGACCCCATAAAAATATTGCTCGAAGAGGCCCTTAAAAAACAAAGGAATGCGATGATGGATAACTTTTCCTAGAATCTTCAATGATTGCCCATCGGCGGTGTATCTCCATTCAGTAGCCACTCTGGAGGTGCAACTCCTTTTAAGGTACAAGTAAACTTTGAAATTCCCATATTTGAGAGCCAAATAGACGTAGACGCCGTAGATATATGGTTGAATCTATTAGAAGGATATTTTTTGGTTCATGACTTTTCCGACCAAGAGAAGATTATTTTTACACTCCTCAAAGTCTCCCCCTGATGGGCCTCTAGGTTAGACATAAATTAAGGCCCATCTACCTTTCTTATGTGCATGAAAAGATATATTAAATATCTCCTGCACTTAATAATGTTTTCTTATGCTTTAATATTGTCTTAGGAAGGTTTAAAGGTAATTTCATATTTGTGCCTAATATTGGTTATTTTTGTAAAATATAGTGAGAATATTGGGCAGATTGTGTAGATTTAAAGGATATAATTTAGGGACTTGCTCCTTGCCACTGGAAGATTAATATTGAAGAATAAGCGAGCACAATGTCAGGAAATTATTGAGAAATCTTGGAGAAATTATAGGAGGATTTTCCACCCTCCTTAACCCTAAAAGGAAACCAAAGGATCCCAAATATTCTCTCCAACAATTTGAATTCCAAAGGCAGCCACAAGATCCCCAAGGATTCTCTCCAACAATTTGAATTCTAGAGGAAACCAAGAAACTCAAAGAGGAGTGCACTCAATCTATGGTTTACTTGGAGTCAAAGTGGACTCAATCACTATTTTAGGGAGTTGTTGATAGCCACCCTTTAAGATAAATAAAGATAATCAGGAGATAGTTAAGGTCAATTCCAGGGGATTTCGGTCCATTCCATTCGATTCCATTCAGAAGTTTTGCTGCAAGCTATTCGACTTTCATTGTTTAAGACCTTTGGGGTGTAATAAGATTGTATTTTTGTAATGCAATGAGTAGTCAGATGTTGTTTCACTGATCTATTTTCAAGGAGCAAGGCTCATGGGTTAGGGCCCAACCCATGTGCCTCATCTTATCTACTATTTTCATTCTTTTCTTTCTGCCATTTAGCTAGTTTTGCTTCTGCCATTTAGTTAGATATGCTTCAGATAGTTTCATTGTTGTTTAGTTTTAGTTTTTTCTTTTAGTTTGTTGTTGTATCTGTTGACGGGAAAATCTGTCCAGCCAACAGCAGGGGATCTCCCCGGTAAAAGGTCCCAATTAGACCTTGAACTGTTTGGAATAGGGATCCCGTCCGGGGTGTGGGTCCTGCTACCACTGATTTCTCCTTTCTTTGGGTCTTGCTTAACCTTCTATAAAACAGTGGGTATACACCTAATCAAATGATACAAGACATATGATTGATGCATTAAATGTACATGCAGCACTATGAGTAGCAAGAGAGAATAATAAATCATGAATTCCGAAGGAAGTGTCGTTAGAAACACTTCATTAGGGTCATGCTTGTAAACTGTTCTGACCGCAAAGGAAACAGTTCCTCACGGCAAGAACACCCTTCACTTCCTAAAATTTTAAATGATATCACAAACACAGATAAACAAAGTCATCAACATTCGCTAAGAAAGTGAAATAAACTCAACCACCATTAACATACTCAACAAACTGTTATGCAACTGTGATGTGAATTAAAGATGCAGTTCCCTTAATCTAAAGATGTTCAGAAATTGAAGATATAATACTCAAGAGTGCTCATACATAAAACAACAGCAAATCCACAAAGGGATTTTTCAAAATGCTTGTATTCATCATTAAATGAATAATCTACTGGTAATGCAATGTACTCTGCTCGAGTCCCAAACCAAAGATATTTGTACAAGCTCCTGAAGGAGTATTTATAATACAAAACCCGCCCTTTGGGCTTCCTTGACTTTTCATCTTCTTGACCATTGGGCTGCCTTGCGACCCAGTCTTTTCTACGACCTGCGACCTGACTGGGTCGCGGGGTCACAAGTTGTAAGAAAATAAGAGATTGCGACCTTGCAACTTTGCGACTGAGTCGCGGGGTCGCAAAATGAATAAAACCGAAGAGATGCAACCTTGTGACCTTGCGACTAGGTCGCTGGGTTGCGGGGTCGCAAAAAGGAGGAAAACCAAAGAAATGCGACCTTGCGAACTTGCGACTAGGTCGCTGGGTCGCAGGGTCGCAAAAGGTGGAAAAACCGAAGATATGCGACCTTGCGACCTGCAGATCTGTGACCTGTGACCTTGGAAGATGTGTGACTTGGCGTTTTATCCTTTCCACCTTTCTCCTGTTGAGATAGTCGTAGCTCCCGCCACATGAACCAACACTTTCTGAGTGAGCGACAAACTTCCTTGTCTGGGTCGTCATCACAATCTCCTCATGCTACCTGCGTGTAAGCATATTAGATTAGCTATTAGCTTCATCCACATAAATATGTTTATGCATGTTGAAGAAAATAAAGATGCAATAAATATATAAACGTAGATGCATAAAAGGTATATTGACACATAAAATTGGGAGCTTTTAAAGGTTAGCTTGGACCCCTGTATAGTCCTGTTCTGAAGGCAATATATGAACGATCGTGCATATCTACTATGTATTCCTCCACTGTCACAAAATAATGCTTGAAGGCACGTATAGCTAGTCTTTAACATTTTTCAATGGAGACTACCGAAGCCCAGGGAGCTCCCATGCACTGCTATGTGCTGAGACATGCTATGATGCATGACCCCCTCAAAGTGTTTCGAGGCTGGGACAGGCCTCGCCATAGCTAATTGCTGTCATCCCTTTCCCTCATTAGATGGGCATCGATTCACCGGTTTAACTGATTTCTTTCACAATGAGGTGTTAAGGATGCATTGCAAATGAAAGTTTCCAACGTATCCGACCAAATACGGATACGTTGCACCCTACCAGCAGTACCAGGCTCACTGCAAATGAAAGTTGTGCTTATTCGTTGCCTAGCACTGTCCTGGTCGGCACCCACCTTCCAGTGGCTACGGGACTACAATTGGACTTAGCATAGTTGCCCCGCGACGTGTTACAGGGTTTACACACCGTCGTTCTTCAAGAGATCCATCATCGCGACCAGACCACGCAGCACCAGCTCAATATGGCCACATCGATCATCGCACAACAGATCGAATATGACTCCCTTGCTATCTCGCAGACGGTGCAGCTCGAAATAATGGTCCACCAGCTCAGCACAGAGGTCCTAGATGAGCTCCAGGCTTCAGCTCCGCTCCGGGCTACAGTAGAAGGCTTGGTTGCAGCACTAAAGGCGTCCTGAGCGGAAATACAGACCCTCAAGACCCAAATGGACCGACAAATCACCACATTACAGGCCCAAGTACAACCTGCCACACCCCCGGAGGTACGAGCCCAGCGTGCTGCGCTGGTGACAGAAGTGACGGACATCATTACAGGACAGCTTACTCAGGGTAATCAGTTGCTCGAGTCAGCCATGTAGCTCTGGACAGCAGTCCAGTTCAACCCAGTTCTTCAAAACATCAAGCAGGACTTATGACAGAAGGAAGCTGTTTCGATCAGATTGAAGCTACCTTGCCTTCCTTAGTCCCTGCGCAGCATCTGGCACTCTTGAAGACTAGCAACGCGCTCCGAGATACGATTGCGGATCTTCAGCGAACGAGGCATGCCATCACAAAACGCTTGAAGCCATGGGCCGATGCCGCCCTCCAGCTATCACAGGATACGAATGGCACAATCGAGCGACTCAACCAGATATTAGAGCGGGTTACCACGGCTATTGAAGGACCAACCTACCAGAAGCTTGTAGATATCGCGCATAGTGTTGCCGCTCAAAGTCAAGAAATATTGCCTCCACTGATCGCAGCCATCAATGCCCTACGTCCACAGGTAGAAACCGCACCACCATAGTGACTCGGGACGAGTCACAAGATTGTGTTGCGGGGCTGTTGGAACAGGGTCTCCTGCAAGCTGCAAAATGGGTTCGATTTTGTATATTTTTTATTATATTTAGTCTAGCGCAGGGGTTTTGGGGCGGGTCAAAGCCCCAAAAGAATTGTAATGGGTCAAAGGGTAGACCTAGAATCCGCAAACCACGGTTTGCGGAACATAAGAAATATTAGGCTAGATTGTTATAAATAGCGGGACGTTTTGAATGATAAAGAGAAGAAGATAAGGAGATATTGATGCGAATTGTGGCTTAGTAGATCTGTTTGGGTTTCTGGGGAAAGGAATCCTGCTGGCTATGTGTGCAGAGATCCCAGGTCCTGCTGTGTGCGGGCCTTGCTGCTATGTGCGCAGGTCAGGTTTGGGTATTGTAAGGAGGAACTGAAGGATTAATGAATGAGAAAGGTTGTTTGAGTAACTGAATCTATGTGCAATGTTCATACGAATCTGTGATAGCTGCTGTATTATGCATATTCTGTGTTAAGCTGCGAAAGTGTTGTGTAAGTGTTTCTATTGCATTTGGGTCTATTCTGTTATGTTTTATGTAATGCTGCACTACTGTTTTAGAAGTATATGATTTGTTGAGCACAGTAAGTATAGTTGACCTTGCGCACATGGATGCAAAGGAGATCTATAGATCTGGTTCTAATATAGGCGATCTGGTCTTTATAAAGCCGGACGCAGCTCTGCTTGGCTTACCAAATCTGGTTCCGGCACCCACCCATACTGCTTCGGGTGAGACTTTGACCTGCGCAAGCAGGTCACTACCGAAAGGGCCAGTAGTATAGGGGTTTGTTAGCAAACCTTAACCTCTGAACCTGGGTCAGGACCCCTCGAGTCAACACGACCCCATAATAGGCCTCTTCAATCTATATATAGCCTAACCATGGGAGCTTAAAGAGGCATCAAATCCAAACATCAATTAACTCTGAAATCATAGAAGGAGGCCAAGATACAGAAGGAGGAGCAAAGGAGAATATCTATGATATGAAGAGCTAAAATACAAGCATATTTATGATCCTTGACAGTAAACCACGACCCTTGTTGAGATTATTTTTGAAGCAGAAATTGGTTTAGTTTTTCTTCAGATTATTTTCTTAATGTGACTTGTTGGTTGAAACCTAGCCTAATTTGAGGCTGGTTTGACGCTCCACCTAAGGTGCGCTTCAACCTTGAGGTAGACTGAAATTTGGCCTATATAACAGCCTCATTTCGGTCCTTGTTTAAGCCTATGTCTACACCTAATTTCATCCCTGTAACATGCTTATATAACCATCTCGTAGACCTACTGAGGATGCTTAATTTGGACCTATGACAAGGCTTTCTCAGGACAAATTTGTGGAGAAGAGCTCATTGATCAGGTTGAATTTGAGGCACATATTAAGGCAGTCTTAGGCATGTTCTAAGGCTATATCCAAAGTCACTTTTGAGGCAATATGAAGCCTAAGACAATCCAATATAATGTTATCTGAGTCTGAGGTAGAGTGAAATATGTGTCAGATCCAAGTCTTTTAAGGCATAATATGAGTATCCTCTTGATATGTTTTTTTTTCAGCTTGTTTTGAGGTACCATGAGGACCAAGTTAGGGTTGTACTAGTTTTTGATTGAAGATTGTGTTAAGGATTATTTAAGAAATTAATTGGAGGTATGTATTAGAATCCTTTTTGTTGTTAGAATCTCTAGAGAAAAGAAGTCAGAGTTTGGCATACTTCTAGGCATATCAAAATTCAATGAGAAAATATGGAGTTGAATGTGATTAGGCAAAGACAATAGTGATTGTATAATGTTGCAATTGGGTCATTATCACTGGTACAGAAGACAAAGGGTTTTCGTTCTATCTTTTATTATAAAGGGTGGCAGAGTGGTTCTAGGAAAGGAAGTTGTAGCTTCCTTTAGGAGGTTGTCACCTCCTTCCAGTGGGTGTCATTAAACCTAGGGTTGTAGCCCTTCTAGTTGTAGTTGGTAAAACTGGAAGTTGTAGCTTCCATCATGATATAAAGTATTATATGTTCCTTTGATGTGATGTTATTGGTTAATGCTTTATGATAATAAATTGTAAGAAAAAGTGAAATATTGATTCAACTCCCTTCTCATCATTTCCAATAATTGGTATCGGAGCAGGTTACCCTCCAATAGTCTAATCAGTAAAGAGAAGATCATGAAAAAATATGGATCATATGGAAGGCATCTCTTTAAGTACAATTTTGATATTTAACAAAAATGATTATCCATTATGGAGCACTTGTATGGAAAACTACTTGAAGGCTTTAGGAGTGGATGTTTGGCTCTCCATTGTTAATGGCTACAAAGTTCTTAAAAATCCTCCAATTGATCCTAATGAGAAGAAGTTGTTTACCTATAATTCAGAATCTCTTCATGCCATTACAGGTGGATTTTCAAGAACCATTAAGACTAAGGTGATGACATGTACCACAGCCAAAGAGGTTTGGGATAAGCTTAAAACTTTTTATGAAGATGATGATGAGGTTAAGCAGACCAAATTTCAAAAGTATAGAGCTCAGTTTTAAAATCTGAAAATGGATGAAAAATAAGATATTGCGACATATTTTCTCATAGTAGATAAAGTTTCCAACCCCATCAAAGGATTAAGAGAAGAAATTAAAGATCCCTTGATCATACAAAAGGTACTGAGATCACTTCCCCTGAGATACGATGCCAAGGTATCTACCATATAAGAAACCAAGGACTTGACCAAGATGACAATAGAAGAATTACGTAGAACCCTTACAACATACTAAATGAGAATAGATATGGAAGAGAGACGAACAAACAAAGAAGCAAATTTTAAAGCCACGAAGAAGACAAGAAACAAAGAACTAAAGGTTGAAGGAAATCTAGACAATGAATTAGATGTAGAAGAAGAACATTTCATCAGGAATATCAAAGAGGAATCGGAAAACACAAAGGTAAGTTTCCTTTCAAATGTTTCAATTATGTCAGAATAGTTCATTACGCTGAGAAATGTCATTTTGAAGAAAAGAAAAAATTCCACAAGAAAAATCTATATTCTAAAGAAGACAACAGTTCTTCATATGAGAGTGATACAAAATAAGGGGATGTAAGAGAATTTATTTTCATAACCCAAGAAACTCAAAATAATGATCATGATGACAAAGAGGTCGAAGGGGATGTAAGAGAATTTATTTTCATAACCCAAGAAACTCAAAATAATGATCATGATGACAAAGAGGTCATTGATTCAGATGAAGATATAGAAGAGCCAAACATGAGAAGGGATTCTTTTTGGGGACTTATAAATTATTCAAATACAGAATAAGAATATGAAGATCTTAAAGAAAATTTGATGAATATTGAAAAATAAAATGCCAAGCTGATAAACACAATTAGAGAACTGAAAGGCTCTACTTGAAAAACGTGATGAAGAAAATATCTCTTAAAAGGTCAATCTTGAAGAAGCAAAAAGAGTTGAGGAAGTAATGAAGATCTATATGAAGAAGAAAGAAGAATATTGTAAGAAGCTTGAAGAGGAATTGTGTCATTGAGGGTTGAAGTTGAAAAGATCATTAAGAACGTGAATAACTCACTAGTGTTGGATAACATTCTCAACTGTTAAGGACCATCACGCGATATAACTGGCCTTGGCTATACAGGCACATCTTCAAGCAAATAAGACACAAGCTCGAAGCCTTTGTAGGAAGAAACTCAAAGGGAGTTTATAAATGTTGTTACTTCAAGAAGTTTTGTTGATGTGACAATGGATTGAACCATCTCCAAGACAGAAAACTTCAGAAGATCATCCTACTCTCCCAAGTATGAAATTATTTTTCTTGGTAATTATTATTCTTGTGGAAATTTTGGACATAAAGCAATTCATTGTAAAATCAATACAAGAGGCAATTATGCAAGAAGCATGAATGATTATGGATTTGTAATAAATTACCATAAATCAAGAAATGTTCATGTATCTATCAATAAAAACTATAATCCATTTGAACCACTAATTAATCAAAACATTGTATGCTACAAGTGCAACAATCTTGGTTGCAAGGCACGTGATTGTAGGCTTGTGACAAAAAGTGCTCCGGCCATAAAGACATAGAAGCCAGTTGTGAAATGGGAAAGGAAAAAGAAGGAAGATTTCAATCTAGAATTGATCATTGAAGACAACGAAGATGAATGGTACATAGACATTGGATGCTCAACACATATGATCAGAGATACAAATTTGTTAGTCTAAAAAGAAAAAGCAATAGTTTTGTATTTGGAGATAACTCCTCTGTCAAGGTACTTGGAAAAGGTGTAGTAAATCTTAGAAGTGAACATATCAAAGTAGAAAATATTTTGTTGGTTGAGGATTTGAAGCACAATCTTCTTAGTGTCAGAAAAATGTGTGATAAAGGGTATAATCTCTTGTTTGATTCCCAAAACTATGAAATTAGAGAAGAAGACTCGGGAAGATTGGTTGCAACAGTTACAAGAAGACCAAACAACATATATAGTCTAGACCAAGAAGAGAAAAAGAAAATTTAATCCAAGCAAAAGAGCTTCAAGAAAATCAAAGAAGGAAAGGAAAAGAATAGAAAATATTGTTGAGTGCCATGTGTTCAGGGAGAGTAGCCCAAATGAAACAAGTCAGCATTTTCCATTTATGTCAAAGGGGGAGAAAGGAAACCAAGCATGGAGACATGGAGAGCATGACGACAAGTGGAGCTTGATGACAGGGGGAGCATGATGACAAGTGGAGCTTGATGAGAGGGGGAGCATGAGTGTTGACATCAATGAAAATGGGGGAGATTTTTGGAAGAAATTGTCATTGATATCAAAGGGTGAATAGGCCAACACTGGTTTGATGGTATGAGTTCACACGTTGGTAAATTTTAATACAAGAACACTTTAGTTTGGTAGCCCTTGTCACGCCATTTCTTTTGATAGGTGGTACACTTTGTGGGTCCTCTTGGTTTGAAAGATATTAGAGTTCAAATTTAATGCACCAAATGGACGGGCATATCTCCATTTCATACCCTAAGGATCCATGGTATTAAAGTTGATATGTTTCCCCTTGAATAAGATCCATATTGTAATCAAATCTACCTTAAATCCATTGTCCAAACTTGAAATAATATATCCAAGTCGACCCTATTTGGTTTAGGTCGGCTCCAGAGAAATATATGTCTTTTAAAAACAAGATTTTTTTCCTTATATAATTGGTTCAAGTAGGCTCCATTAAAATATGTGTCTTTTAAAGGATCTATTCGGCCCCATAATAGGCAGGCTTCCATTTGTATATATAGCCTAGTCGTGGGAGCTTAAAGAGGCATCAAATACAAGCATCAATTAGCTTTGATTTCGTAGGAGGAGGCCGAGATAGAGAAGGAGGAGCAAAGGAAAATATATGTGATATGAAGGGCATTGATCAAGGCTAAAAGACAAGAATATTATTTATTTTGGACAGCAGACTGAGACCCTTGTTGAGATTGTTTTTGAAGCAGAAATTAGTTTGGTTTTACTTCTGTTTTTTTCTTATTGTGATTCGTTGGTTGAAACCGATCCTAATGTGAGGTTGGCATGAGGCTCCACCAGAGGTAAACTTCAACCCCGAGGCTAGAAAAAATTCAGCCTCTATAATAGCCTCAGTTTGGTCCATGTTTAAGCCTCTATCTACACTTATTTCGGTCCTACAATAGGCTTATCCAACCCTTTGACAAACCTACTTAGGATGCTCAATTCGTCCCTATGGAAAGATTTTATGAGGACAAATTTGTGGAAGATTATCTTGTTGATTGAATTGAATTTGAGGCACATATTAAGGTCAAGTCATGGCTGCGCAATTTTGAACATGAAGGTCATGTATGGCTCCATGAATTGGCCAATTTATGGAGGCAAGCCCAGAACTATTGTATAGGACTTAGACATGAGATTAGCTTGTGACTTAGCAAAATTTACTAATTTAAAATCAATTGAACACAGGCAAAACTAAAAGATAAACATTAGTCAAAGCATAGATACCTGATAGTAGTGCAAGCTAAGCTCCTTGAAAAGAAGGTTAGGCTCCAAAGTCTAAGCAATGGAAAAATTTTGGAGGGTGGTTGTAGCCGCTACAACATTGGTGACACACTAGTAGAACTCCATCTCTCTGAATGAATATTATCTTGTGTAAAACCCAGTCTCACCCTTCCGGGAGTATTTTTCATTTCGTTGATTATCACAGCTTCCTCACTTTTTTTGGGTTAAGGAAAAAGCCCCTTCCATCCTCTTCATCGGTGCAATACTAGCCAAACTAAGTCACATTGAGTTTTTTAGATTGGGGATGAGGATTATTGAGATACACAAGTAAAAGAAAATGGTCAGTGTCTTTATTTTCATCTTTGGTGTTGCTCTGTTACCAACAGGCCTAGATAGTACCCTGACAGAGTCACTTCAGGAACACAAACATTGCTTCGCTGCCAGCGATCTTGGATAGTACCTTGACGAAGTTTCTTTCTTCACCTCTCTACGTAGGAAGCCTTTCTCTTCTTTCGCCCTTTATTTCATTTTTTTCATTTTTCAAAGAACTGTGCTTAGGCACTTATTTATTTCATGGGGCGGAAGAGGGATTCCGACTTATTGAGAGTAGAAGAGGTTGTTCCTTTAGAGAAGTATGTTTATGTACACCTCTGACATACTTTTTAAGGTTTTCCTCCCCTCCTTACTCTACTATACTATAGTGAAAAGTATTAACTGGATATATAAAAACTGATTAGAGTAGGCAGAACTAGTTAAAACCCAAACATCATGATTTCACCATGAATCTCTCTGTTAAGGAACGTATTTTCCATCTGAGTATCATCAACCGAAAGAAAAAGTAAGATTCCCACAAAGAGAGGTAATAGCTAGGAAACGAAGTGTTGACAAAATAACAACTTTCCTCTTGGATTTCACCATGCTTGCTTTAGAAGCCAAGCACAATCTCATGCGGAAACTAACCTAAGAGTGAAAACAAACAAAGGAAAGAATCGGAACAAAAAAATGAATGTAAAGCAAATAAAAGCAATAGAAAAGAAAAAATACTACTCCTACTCCTAACCTAAGTAGAAAGTATGCCAACTCACGTAAAGTGATATTTCCAATGCAACCATCGGCGCATTGGTTGACCTATGTAGGTGAGGGAATACATGTTAAGAAATATATTCAAGTAACACATGAAACAATAAAGATAAGACAATGTAAACCAAAACATTCAAAGTTCGAATGAACACGCGAAAAAATAAGAACGAAAAGTGCAAGGAAGACATTGTGCAGTTGTGTCATGGTGTCCTGACACATTGCAAGCCAAATACTTACACATGTAAACTTGCGAACTGCGAGGTCGAGAAAACATAAATAAAGAAATAAAATTTTGTTTCACCATGGTGCTCTCCAAGTACGAATCCTCCAAATACTGAGCAATAGGACCCTGAAAAATAGATGGAGGATGCGAAAATTGTAAAACAAAAGATTTTCAATATGTGCAATGGACTGATGAGGATCCTCAAAATATTCAACACTTCTAATCGAAGGTGGAACTAACCTCAAGGGTACGAGAACTTAACATAACCATAAGCTCGGGTTGAAGTCCCTTGACACCTTGAGGACGATCCAACTCATTGAAAGATAGATCATCAAAGATCTGTGGCTTGGAAAAATCAATAACATGAAATTCATAATCATGACCATTTGAGTTAATGAAAAAGTCACGATAGCCACGATTAGAAATTTTTTAGATCACGAACAGAGATATCCTCATGATCTGATGAATCGTGTAGACGGGAAGATGAAAAATGAGAAATTTCACCCTCTATGTTTCCAGAAAGGTATGATGAGGAGTTGGGAAGATCAATGATATAAGATTCATCCTCTTCGCATTTGGATGAAAAAATGGAATTCCACGAATTCTACGAATGATCTGAAGTATTAACAGTATAAAAAACTAGATTCTCACATGATTCAATCAGAATTATAGACCTGCGGACTGTGTCAGGATAATGCTGAAGAGTTGTGGGAGGAAGAGAGTCATCCTTCATCGTAGATTCTTGTTCGACTCTTGACTCCCACGCATACTCATTGTAAATGACATCGCAGGTTGGATACTCAAAACCAACTCCATCCAACACCTGATCCTCATGAACATTAAAGAAAATATTTGAAACAGATGAACACACAAACTCACAATTCATAGGATCAGAGGGACTAAAGGATGGAGGATGCGAAGAAAAGACTTAATCACACTCATCAGGTTTGTAGTCCAAAACTGCGCAGGGGCTCTGAGTATGTGAGATGGGAAGAGGCAGTATGAGTTCAATAGACAGATTCTGAATTTTTACCACCTCCACTCGTGGAACTAGGGTTGTTTGATGAGAAGCGGATGGAGGGTTACTTGGAACAACAACCTTGTTTGTTGATGATTTGGAAGCTCTAGCCTTGTGATAAGCTGGGAATGACTTGAACAATTCTAAGTCTTGCGGAGTTAATGAAATGCGAACAAGATGTATAAATTCTTCAGTCAAGATATCCCAATCAACTTCATTTTCCGGAAATTTACAAAAAATATGTATAAAACGATTGTGAAAATGATGAAATGATTCATCAGGTGATTTTCACAATTCTGAAATTTTTAGGCGTAGATGTCTGTGATCATATCTGTTGAAATCATGGAACATTTCTATGGCAAAGTGTTCAAAAGAGTGAATGGAGGCATCGGTTAATGTCTGACACCATCGCCTTACGCGCCCTTCAAACTTGAGAATGAACAACCTACAACCAACATCCTCAATGGGGATGTTGTGCTCTGTGCAATATTGAAGAAAGTGATCAGTATGCTCAAGAAAGGATATTTCACCCTTGCCATCAAATTTAAGATGTGGAAAGTCATCAGTGATATCCATCGACACTTGTAATTTTATATCTCTATCAAAACATGCCGAGAGTATGATTTTGGAAGAAGTCTTAAAATGAGTGTGGAAATTCAAAATAGACTTCAAGGGCTCAGCTTGTCATCTAACCCTCCTTCTAGTGCCAGAAATGTTGACGGTGTTGGACCCGCCAACATTCAGGGGATCTCCCTGATATGAAGTCCCAACTAAGCCTCACATTGTTGGGAGTAGGATTCCCAATAGTGGGGTGTTTAATGATATTCCATGGTTTTAAAAATGCATAGAGTGGTGCACAATGTCTTTGGTTAAATCAAGTGAGTGACCCTACGAAAATTCAATATGATGCATGAGAATTTCTAACAATGAAGGGAAAAGGAAGTGTGCTCCTTGGAAACCTGTAATAGTACGCAACTTGAAAGGAACACATGAGCTAAAAATACATCATACAAACTAACAAGCAGAATAGTCCACAAGTTAAAGGTGATGGGTTAAAACATGAGCACACATTCAACAAGATTCGTACAAATGAAAATGAAATAGTTTATAAGCATATGTGTAAGTTAAACAAAATACATCACAAACAGAACAAGAATATTCCTACTACATTTACAATCTATGCATGAAGACATGTCGACTCTGATTTTATTATAAGTAAAAGTTCCATTCATACATACAACATGACAAAACAATTGCCCCAATAGTGGAACGTGAAGTCAACAAAACCTGCTCCTCCCAAAGAATTATACTCCCTCTATGCTACAAAGAAGGCAAGGATGACACAAAACTCCCAAGCCTTTTCTAAGCCTAAACCTAGCGAGAATCTTGGCTCCTAAAAGCCCTTTAAAATATTTATGAGGATGCATTTATAACCAAAGAGGGGTGACTCTTGGAATGCCCCCTAGGTGACTCTTGGACTCCCCTCATGACTCCTCACATTACATATGACTCTTCACATTCCATCATGGACAAATGGAATTTCACTCATATAATAATTAAAAATAATATTACAATTTCCACTCGTACCCATATAAGAAAAATAGGTTAAATACAACTTGACAACATAGCAAGAAAAAACACTATGATGTTGGTTTTGGGGTGAACTCAAGTCGGGCATCTTGGACTTGGTGTCTCTTGGTCACATACTCATGCCAAGCTTGGTATTGTGTGATGGTATCTCCAAACTACGAGATAGTGTCAAGCTAAAAGCAGACTCTTGCCTCCATAACATCCAAGTACAATCTCTTGGAATTGGTCTTCACATCTTCCTCAATCAGGAGCAAAATCATTTTGATTTGAACCAAGACACTAATGTAAGTTTGCAAGTTCTATTTATTAATCTCCATGTCCTCCTGGGTGCCCATCTGCTCTAGCTGCTTCAGGCACTGATCAATCTCTTGCTGAACTTGTTGTTTGCGTTTAGTCTCAGTGAGTGTAACAACTGATGGGATCTGGTGGGTTCTCACCATGAAATCCAAATTGTTGTATATTTGTATGTATGCATCCTGAATGTTTTTGATGAATAAGGTGAGCTACTTTTTGTTCTGGATTAACATCCAAACTTTAGATTTCTCCAACTCCGCCCGCGGCTTCATCTTCTTCACTAGTGTAAGTGGCGCAACCTTGTATCACATTGTCCACTCATGCACGACGATGATGGCAGTATGTACATTCTTAAGGATACTAAAAAACTCTTTGATCTGTTGTTGCAAGTCATTCAAGCATACAACTTCCTTATGTACGATCACCAACTCCTCATAAAATTCCTGCATAGTGTCTCCAAGTGCAGATACTTCGACAAGTATCATTGCTCTTATCTCCTCGCGGTAGACCTATGTAGAAGGTGAATTCTACGTTGTTGCATGAAGTTGTTCATTCTCTTGTCAAAATGCCTGTATATTCTACGATAATTGTTTATTCTTGGCCACCAAGGAGTGAGTGTTATATTTGGCTGCTCTTGCAAAGGCCAATCTAGCATCAACAATGGCGTTTGGATTCCTGATAAAGTGTGCCACTATCACCCTTTCTCTCATGAACGTAGGTGCTACATGATCGTCTGGGAAGTGGTTTATTTTATCTTGTACAATATTATTATATAGTTCATCAAATGACAGATTGTACACATCCATGATTGGGTCATCATCAAGGGGAACTACCTCCCCTTCCTCGCTCAGGGCTTGCTCTGCAACTGAAGGTGGTGGAGTCTGAAAGGTGGCTTGAGGTGCGATGGGAATCAAGTCCACATCCTCATGTCACAGCTCCGGTCCCACTTCCATGTCTGCGACTTCAATCAACTGTTAAGATCTTGAGCAAACTCCCATTTCTACATCTGTTCACTCACTCCTTCTGTTGTTGGCTGACATTGTATATGTTCTTCAACTGGTATAGGTGTCATCTCTTTTGTCCTGGCACCTTGCCTTTATTCGTCTTCTTTCTTCTGTCTCTCCTCTTGTTATTTTCTTATTATCTTACGTTCTTCCTTCAACTCTTGTTCTACTCTTTGCACTCTATGCACTGCTTCTTCTAAGGATTTATTCTCTCTCTCTCTTTCTCCGCTTTATTCTCTCCTTCCTTTGTCCCCTCTTTGCTTTGATTTCCAAATATAATTTCTCAATGAGGGGATCTACTTTCATTTTATAGATTTTTTTCCTGTTTTGTATGGTAATCTACCTTCCTATTTCCTTTGTCATGCATTGGATTGCTGCCTACTATAGCTGCTTCTTCTAGAATTGTTGCTGTCTACGAAACAACTTGAGAAGTCCCATCTGTATTGATCTGCTCATGAGGTCGGGAGGAGTTATAACAGTTCTTCCATGGTTCCTCCTGTTATCCAAGATAACCATTAGGTTTGTTTCTAGTCATGATTCAATTAGGTTAATTTAGGGTTGTGTTAATGTCAATAAGTTAAATGATCAAACATGCTCTTTCAATTTATTTTCTAGTAGTCCTATGTCAAAAAATTTGTCTTTTCAAACAAGTTTTCGAATAAATTTTGGTCACTGCATATGGTATAGGTTAGAAATGTTTCTCCCCTCATTCCATCCATGGCCACCATCATCTCAAAGGTCATGTCACTCATTGTCATTTATATTCTTAGGCCAGTCATTCCATCTCCATCTAAGTATTATCTAGGTCTCCTTGTTTTGCCATTGAAAAGTCCAAAAATTTCAACAAAGAGGGCGAACAAAGCTTCATTTTCATCATATCAGTCTCTTAAAGGGAGTTAGCATATTTAGGGGAATAAAATAAGACAATTTGTCTTATTTCAAAACTTGTATCATCTTGCAAATTATTTCCAAAAAGGGTTGAAAGGATAATAAGAGGTCAATTTTATATCAAAGGGTTTATCTTAAAGTATAGGCTTATTAGTGCATTTTATCCAAAGTTTGAGAAAATTTATAGAATATGCACTATTAGCCTCAGTTCGAGATCAAAATTCTTTTATCCTAAGTCAGAAGGCATGTGAATTTTAACCAAAGTCTTATGCATATGTAATAAACTTTACAAAACGACAAAAGGCATTTGTCGTGTATGGTTAAGTCGTGCTCTCCATCTAATCGCCCAATCAATTAGTCCACCAAATCGACGACCGACAACCTTTTTCGCACCCCCCTATCCATCTGACCTTTACCGACGAGGAGGGGGGGGGGTGAAAAGTGGTTTCCTCCCCGTTGGTCCCACGTCGACGTGTCAGCCCCTCATGATTTCACACCCCCCTCGAAATCTGCCAAACCAACCCATTTTACCACTCTCCTTCCCACGTACCTCCCTCCACTCCCTAATGCCATGTATCTCATCCTGACTAATCCAAATCCCACTTACCATTCCATTCCCCGCGCGCTCCCCGCCACTCTCATCCCGACGCGTGGCCAAAACCGTTAGTTTATCCACATATGATATGGTACTCTCTCAAGCAGTTCAACAACAATTTACAGTAGCAAGGGAATTGACACCAAAGGTGACTCAACACTGATGAGTGGAAAAATGACAGGGCAGGGGATGATATGGTAAAAGGTTCTAGAACATGGCCAACTCAAAGGGAAAAGGATGAGTCTTCGAAAGCATGAGGAAGGTATTTCAATCAGAGACAACTTAAAAAGATCATTCATCCAGAAGAAACCTCCAGGCATTTAATGGTGAGTTAGAGAGAATCCTTGACACTTGGCAACATATGGAAGAGTATCCAAAGCAAGCACCACATCAACTCAACAATCCATTCCAAATGGCTGACATGGTTAAAACAACTCACTAGTTTTTCCACCTCACCAACGCACATCTCATCCTCAAAATTCTGAATATTAGAGCCTAAATTTTAGCATGACAATTTGCCACCTGATCATCGTTGATGCCACCTTAGATAAATTTGTTTGGTTTGATAAGAATAATTAGTATGGGTTATTTAAAGTTTGTTGAATGAAATTAATAGTGATAAGAGTCCTTTTAGGTTACAAACTCTTTCCAACATAATTATCTATAATTTCTCTCAATGTAATGAATTCCTTTTGGGATTAGAACTCTACATCAATTTCGAGAGTCTGGACCAGGTGGCAGACCTATGTTAAAGGGTTTTCACTCTATAAATAGAGAAGTTTTAGATTTAAAGGAGGTTGATGGATGTAAGGGCTTAAGCTACTATTGTAATATTTTCCTACTCAGTTAATATACAGTTGCAGAAAAATTTTCCTCAGACCTAAGATTATGTTTGAGTTCTTATGTATTTGTGTCCTTTATATTTTTAATGTTATCTCAGCTTACTCTTACATAATTAATTGGAATTTATAGATTATTATGCTCCAACTTCCTTTATGTATCTAATTTGTTGTCATAATTTTTTTATAAGAACTCTTGTGCCTCAACTTCCATGAATGATACTTTTGTGTAATTAAATTCCCATTCTGACTCCATGCCCAATGGTAGCCCTCATACATCTTTCACCTACAAAAAATAATCCAAAAAAACATCTGAGAGTTATCCATCTTCGTTTTAAAGCTTGTTTATTGAATATCATATATTTTCTTGAGAGAGCCCTCTCTGGTTGCAAGGGCTAAGTTCCAACTTTAAATGGTTTGAAATATTTAAACTGGATTGACTGTTGAGCAACCCAATTAGTCTCAGTTTGGTGATAACACCTCCTCTGACCACTGATAGATCCCGTTGACCCAAGTGAAGTATACGCTCACACAATGGTCTTTGCAAATTCCCCTAGGATCATACGGATTATAACTCTTTGTGTCGAACTCGAATATGAAAATGGATTTCCCTTCCGCATATCTGACTTTGAGATTCTTAATCTCATATAATATGACCTACAAAGGAAGAGTTGGCCATGGTGCCTTCTTCGTCCTATGCAATTCTACAGAAAACTCTGTGGAAATATGATAAGATACCTCTTGCATGACAAGTTTTTCAGTGGAATATCTTGGCAAAAGATGTGGCAGCTTCTGCCCGTCGAATACCCTGATCAATGTGTCATGCGGTAAGGCAAACCGATTAACAATCTCTGATATGGCCTCCATAACTATTTGTGACGTGTAAGGTGGGTCCTCCTGAAATATGAGCCTGTCAAGCGAGATGATGAAGTAATCAGTAAGATGCTCCATGACTACAATCCTAGAGTATATTGCAATAAATATCAGTGGTATTAAACCGAGTCAGCTGTGGAGGAAGTACCCTTAAATCCCAGGGATGAAGATTTCAAAACCATGAACGCTGTGAATTGTTCTATCAATAGAAATAATAATGACGTGAACCCTAACCACCCAACCAGCAACCACGCAAATGGAGAATTCAGTGATGGTCAATGATTGAATGGTGATATTAATATCCACGCAAATAGAGAAGACTGTGATGGTCAACGATTGAATGGTGAGAATTATATGTTGGGTTAGGGTCTTCTTCTTAACCGTGTAGGTTATTATGATTCATTAAAGAGCAGTAATTCACAAATAAAGGTGAAAGGAAAGCGTGGCCTGTGTGGCTCTTTGAGTAATAATAAGGAGCCCTTATATGATAGGGATAGAAATATTAATAGAATGGAGAGAAATATTAATAGGATACCTTTATATGATGATTCCATTAATAAAAAGGTTGTTAACCTTTCCTCGGTGGAATTAAGTCATGATACCCATAAGATTCTCAACAAAGGTTTGGGATTTGTTGTTGCTCCTAAAGGTATTCCAAATGAGAGAATTTTGTGTAGAATTGAGGAGGGCATCTAAGGTTTACCTTTGGATGACAAAGAGGCTTGAATTCTCCCTTATTCTAAGGAAACCTAAACCCCCTAAAAGTAACCTTAGCAAGGAGGAGATAGGCGCTCTTAGAGCCCTTCGCAATAACAATGAAATTGTGGTCCTTAAGGAAGAAAATGGAGGGGCCACTATCATTTTAGATAAGGTGGATTACATTATCAAAATGAATGAGCATCTTGATTGCAGTAGCTACAAGAAGTTGAAGTCCAACCCCTTGCGGAAGGTCTTAAGAGAATTTAAGAAGGCAATCTCGAACTCTCATCTCGATGATAAATTGAAGAAGAAATTGACTCCCTCATTCCGAGAATTTATGGGCTTCCTTAGATTCATAAAGAGGGGTATCCCCTTAGACCAATTTTCAATACCATTGAATCCCCCACCTATGAACTGGCGAAATATGTCGCAAAAATTCTCAAACCTCTCATTGGGAACACTGAATCCTTCATTAAGGACTCAAGTGACTTCGTTAAGCTTATTAAAGGAGAGAGGGTGGAGGAGAGCAACATCCTGGTAAGCTTTGATGTGGTTTCAATATTTACCACAATCACTTTATATGAAGCAGTGAAGGTTATTAATGAGGTAACAGATCCTGAAACAGCCAAGCTTGCTGAGGTTTGTTTACGACCCACCTTCTTTAGCTTCCAAGGAGAGTTCTATGAGCAGGTATCTGGTGTCGCAATGGGATCGCCTATCTCACCTATTGTGGCCAACCTATTTATGGAAAACTTTGAAAAGAAATCCCTTGCCTCCTTTCCCTTAAGTCCAGCTTGGTGGAAAAGATTTGTAGACGACACTAACATTAAGTGGTCACATGGTAGGGATAATCTCGAGAAATTCTTCAATCACTTCAACTCAATTTTCTCAGAAATTAAGTTTACCATGGAAATGGAAGAAAACAGGAGCATTCCTTTCTTGGATGTCCTGGTTACTAGAAAAGAAGATGGAACATTAGGGCATCAGGTTTTTAGGAAGAAGACCCATACTGATAGCTACCTTCATGCTGAGTCCTACCATCATCCTACTCAAAAATTTGGTGTCCTTAACACTCTTGCTGTAACAACCTTGAGTATATCCGATGAGGAGCATCTGGAGGACGAAATCTCTCACCTGACATCTGTCTTCTTGGGTATATGGTATAAGGAAAGAGAAATCAGAAAAGCCATAATCAGATCAAAAAGTATTGTGGTATCCAAGAGACGCCAGGATCCTCAAGAGAACGGTGGAAGGGTTTTTCTGCCATACATTAAAGGTGTTACATATAAGATTGCCAAGGTTTTGGGAAGGAGTGACATTTTTGCACAGTTCTCAGCAGCAGGAACCATTAGGCAAAATATGCACTCAGTTAAAGATAGCATTAGTCAGGGGCAGCTTAAAGGTGTTTACAAGATTGATTGCTCATGTGGGAAGAATTATATTGGTGAAACTGGGCGCTCTCTTCAAAAGCGTCTGAAAGAGCATGGTGCCGATATTAAACATGAGTGATCTAGAACCTTGGCTCTTGCTGATCACTCCTCGAAAACAAAACATCACTTACATCTTGAGGATGCAAAAATCATTGCAAGGGAGGAACACTATCAAAGACGAAATATTAGAGAAGCGTTGGAGATTATAAAACACATGGATAACATAAACAGGGACAAAGGATACGAGATTAGTGACAGTTGGCAACCTCTAATTAGACAAATTTTCTCCTTAGGTTCATCCTCATCCTAGGTATAATTTCGCAGGTTTGCTTCTTCTCCTGATTAGTAAGCAGTTTAGGGACATGTCATTAAAAAACACTTATTATGTCACTCACTCGTAATAATTATCTTTATTAATTAATTTTTATTCTGTTAATGAAAATTAATTAATTATAATTATTATCAGTGAATAGAAGTAAGTTAGGATAAAAATTCAAATCAAATTAAATTAAAAAATAAAAATAAAAATTTATTAGGATTTAATTAAATTAATAAAATATATTTAATATAAATTCATTAGTTGTATTAATATTTATTAATTATTAGCATTTATTTATTAACACACATTTAAACATATATTTATATAGTTAATTTACTATACTACTTTAGGTAAAGACTTAGATTATAGTTAAAAAAATTTAGACATTTGAATATAATTTCTTATCATATTATGAAATTATTATAAAGATTAAAAAATTATAAATTTTAAACAATAATTAAAATTATATATATATATATATATATATTAAATTTAAGGTTATTGATGATGATGATGATGATGGTGGTGGTGGTGGTGGTTAACGTCCACTGAGACCAAATTTGGTCTATCGGACCTATAATTTTCTTAGTTCTTAATTTTCTGGCTTCTCGTGTTTCTTGGGGATATTGGTGTTGTAGCTTTCTTTTTCTTCTCTACGGGCTTCCAACTTCCTTTATCTTGCCCCTACTTCATCTCTTCTGATTCTTGGGACACTAGTGTCTTATCTTCGGGATCTGGGAGATCTGCTTTGCTACCAAATGAAGATTTCTTTTATGCGGTATTCGAATTCTCATAATTGTTGATGCTTGAGGGGTTGTTGAGTTCGTTTTTTTTTTGTTGGGCGGGGCTTCTCCCCTGCTTGTCTTGAGGGTTGTTTCTTTCTTGCCTGATTTCTTGCGATTCAGAGTTTTCTAGAGAGTATTCTTCCTTGATGACAGTGTAATGTTCCTTTTGTGCTCCTTCCCACCATGTAGATCTATGGTGATTCTTTCTAGCAGATTTTTTCTGGGAGGCTTTTGGGAAATTTTTGGCTAGATGGCCTGTCTCAAAGCAGGATCGACATCTGAAGAGGACACTTTCATAGTCGAGTTTCTAGTTCCATACGTAGTCTTTGCTTGTTAGGATTATTTCAGCTGGGAATCCAGTGCTGAATTCCATCTCTACACAGATGCGTGCATAGGTGGTTTTGACATATTTCTCTGTTTCTGGGCACCTGCAGTAAAATTTCCCAATTGCATTTCCAATGGATTTTAGCGAGGAGAGATTCCAAAGATGCAAAGGTAGGTTTGGCAATCTGACCCAAACTGGTGTTGAGGTTATGACTGTTGTTGAGGGATCGAATGATGGGTTCCATGGCTTCAAGAATAGGCCCGAGTTTCCCAAAACCAAGGGCCGGAATATAAAATGCATTGTATGCTTTCAGAGTTTTCAAAATCTACTATAAAGAAACCCTTAGCACAGGGGTAGATATTAATGTCATCAGAAATGAGAGGCTTCCATACCTCCGAGATCCAATTGTGGAGAGCTGTCAGCCACAACCAAAATACATTAAACCAGCAGATTAAGGAACTTTCAGAGAACTTGAAGGCTTCTTCTAGTGAGGCCTTGACCACATGCATAGTGGGAGCTGGGGCTTCACTAATAATATGGGCAGGAGCTTGACTCTCACAGGTGGACGAAACGGGGCCGACAATTATCTTTGCAAAGCTGGGAGCCATACTCGCACAACAAAATTCTTATCGAAGAACCGTAGAGCTGCAGACACTAATGAAAAACCGCAGAGCTGTAGACACTAACGAAGAACTGCAGAGCCGTAGACATGCTGTAGACACTACGAATATTCAATCATAGGATATAAATAACATGCAAAATTTAGAAGAACCATAGAGCCGCAGACACTAACGAAGAACTACAGAGCCATAGAGATGCCGTAGACACTATGAATATTCAATCATAGGATATAAATAACAAAAGAACCGCAGAGCCGCAGAATATTCATTTCAGAGAGGATGTTCCTAAGAACCGCAAAGCCGTAGAAACTAACGAAGAGCCGCAGACTCTATTATTTGCGGTATATGCGAACCATATTATCTGCGGTAGATGCGAACCATATTATCTGCGGTAGATGTGAACCGTATTATATTATAATTAAAATTAATTTATTAAAATCAATTTAGTAACACTTAAGTGGTTTATAATAAATGAAAATTAAAAATTAAAATAATAATAAATAATTATAATTAGTTTTAAATATTTATCAAAAAATTAAATGAAATATTTATTATTTAAATTAATTTAATAAATTTTTAAATATTTATTATTTAAAATAAAATTAATTTATAAAAACTTAATTTTTTTTTTATAAAACTTAAAAAAAATAAAAAATAAATAAAAATTTATTTTAAATAAATTATAAAATCTATTCTCAGCTCTTCTCATCATCTCAACCCTTCACTATCTATACCTTGACCTTTTGCGACCTTCTTTCATTCTTCATTCATTTCTCGTCCTGAAGATGGATCCCTGTTGGGATTCGAAACGTCAACCATTGTTTTATGATACTGTGGATAATCTGGATTCTGCAATCAACGAAAAACATAGAAGTTTGAAAACCATAATGCAATAGATATGTATGGCAGTGTCTCTCAATTTCAATGTCCAGTCCATGCCAGGGAACTGATTATGTGGACATATTTCATCCACTAAGTATGCAAACATGTAGAAGCGTGCTTGCTCGCCCTTGGGTGGATTGTGAGCTTTTGTCACATGGAATTTCAGTTGATGAGCCAATAGATATGACCAGTTAAACAACTTCCCCTCATTCACTACCTGGTTCAATAAGATAACCCACCCCTCAGGAAAGGTCACCATGTCTGGTTGGTCATAGATTCAGCAAGCTAATATGACCAAAACCTGATAGGATTTCTTGAGTGATTTTATCTTGTACATGTGGATGGGTGTTGGTCTAAACATCGTTGGCTCCTTCACCCATCTCTTGATGATATATCTCGTGTTTGTGTAGCTGTGAGTGGCATAGAACAGTGAGTCCATGTTCTTCATTGGCCCAGGAAGATGATACATCTGCTTAAAATATGTTGCCAGGAATGTAACAAGCTTCTACTCGCTGGTGTTGCTCAATGCCATAGTTTTCACATCAATATTTGAGAAAGCACAGGTGATCACATCTGCACATGGGAAGGTTGGATACCTGTATGCAACCATGTAAAGCCCTGACTGCATAATGTTGAGATACACTTGTCGATCCTCTAAGTCTACTTGAAAGTCTTGTGTAAAAACATCTTTAATCCGCTGCCATGTCAGTTTTGATCCCTTCTCAATAAACAACAGAGTGTCTTCAGAAACTGGCAAGTTCACCAGAAATTGTTCAACTACTTCCCCAGTATTGCTTTCAATGGTTTCCTTTAAGGCAGATCTCTTGGATTCCATTATGAAAGTGACTACTGGAGAGATGCTCAACAATTTTTGTACATGTGGGACATAGAAGACATTGACGGAAAGCAAACATCAGTTATAAGCAAAACTACTTTAAGGACATGTTCATATAGCACACTGGGAAACTAATGGGAAGGATTGCGCAATTCATGGTGGAAAGAGGGTCTGACTGGATGAAGTAACTGTGCATTACGTAGTCCCAATAGTTAGGCTCGAAGCTTGAGGATTGAGATTGTGCAATGCACAATTCAACCTGGGTGTGAGCCGAGAGAGATTGAAAATTACGTAGTATCTGTGGCCAAGGATGTAGGTTGAGGTTTGGCATTGTACAATGCATAATGGGGCCATCCTGTACTGCGCATTGTGCAGTTCCAAAGGCTAATATTTGAGTTTGATCCTCTAGATTGCATAATGCCCAACTGAGCAAAGTGAATTCTGGCTAAGGGAAAGGTAGATATTCCCAAGGGAAGTGTGAAAAATGAACATATTTGAGAGATGGTGAAGGCTTGAGTTTAGATCTGAAAAAGTGTTGATGAAACAAGACAAATCAAGTGTAGAAGCAAAACAAAAGAGAAGTGAACGAGATCGGTGAGGAGAGTCGCCGCAACAATAGCCATCAGTGCAAAAATGCCGCAACCGATGCGACACTTGTAAAAGGAAAAAGATAACTTGAATTAACACTTCTAAAGGCTAGAGAAAGTTAAAATTACAACATGCATGCAAAGAAAACAATAAAAACAACACTCATGCAAGCCAAATGACAAAAAACGACAGAAAAGGTGACTAAATGCGATAAATGAAAAACTCACCTGGAAAAACGACGACGATCGTCCCGAAGGTTCCTTGATCTCCTCGGGAATGTTAGAGCTCCAATATCGAGTGTGAGAATCAATTCTAGAGGCTTCGATTAAATAGATTTGATAAATTAGGGTTTATGACGCGCATGCCCCAAATAAAGGGAAAAGCGACACATGGCAGAAGTTTCCAAAAATAACAAGTGTGCTTCCTTCAGGTTACTAAAAATAGATACCTAAATTTTATGGATGTTTTTTTTTCATGGTAGCTCCCGGCTCAATGCACTGCCCAATTTATGAGCTCAATGATGGATTACACAGTTTCTAGGCTTAGTGTGGGTTTCCTGTCATGACTGCGTAGTTTCTGAGCTCAAGTCTGATTGCCAATCATGATCGCATAATTATGAACATGAAGGTCAAGTCTAGCTCCATGAATTGCATAGTTTCTAGGGGCAAGCCCAGAACTGTTGTGTAAGACTTAGACACGAGGTTATCTCGTGAATTAGAAAAATTGACTAAGTTAAAATCAAGTGAGCACAAGCAAAACTAAAATATAAACATTAGTCAAAGCACAGATACGTGATGATAGTGCAATGTAAGCTCCCATGAAAAGAAGGTTGGCTCCAAAATATAAGAAATGGAAAAATTTTGGAGGGTGGTTGTAGCTGTTACAACATTAGCGACACTCTAGTAGAATTCTAGCTCTCTGAATAAATCTTATCTCGTGTAAAACCTAGTCTCACCCTTCTGGAAGTATTGTTCAATTCGTTGATTATCACAACTTCCTCACTTAGGCTAAGTTAAAGATGTATCCTCTTCTATCCTATTCATTGGTGGAACACTAAGCAAGCCAAGTCACACTGATTTGTTTTGTTTGGGGATGAGGAGTATTGATATACGCAAGTAAAAGAAAAACGTCAGTCTTTATTTTCATCTCTAATGTTGCTCCCCTGCGAGAAGGCCTGGATAGTACCTCGACGGAGTCACTTCAGGAACACAAACATTTCTTCACTGCTATCAAGCATGGATAGTACCTCGACGAAGTTTCTTGCTTCACTTGTCTATGTAGAAAGCCTTTCTCTTCTTTCACCCTTTATTTTATTATTATATTTTTTTCATTTTTAATTTTTCAAAGCGTTGTGTGGATGCACCTATTTATTTCATGGGTCGAAAGAGGGGTTCTGATTTATTTAGAGCAGAAGAGGTTGTTCCTTCAGAGAAGTATGTTTACGTACACATATCATATACTTGTTAAGGTTTTCCTCCCCTTCTTACTCTACTAGACTAGAGTGACAAGGATTAACCGAATATATGAAAAATGATTAGAGTAGGGGAAACTAGTTATAACCCAAACATCATGATTTCGCCATGAATATCTCCGATAAGGAATGTATTTTCCATCTGAGTATCATCAACCAAAAGAAAAATTAATATTCACGCAAAGATATGGAATAGACAGAAAACCAAGTTTTGACAAAAGAACAACTTTCTTCTTGGATTTCACCATGCTTGCTTTAGAAGCCAACCACTGTCTCATGCAGAAACTAACCTAAGAGTGAAAACAAACAAAGGAAAGGAGCAGAACAAAAAAAACGAACGTAAATCAAATCAAATAAACAACAAAGAAAACACACACTACTCCTACTCCTAACCTAAGTAGAAAGTAGGCCAACTCACGTAAAGTGATATTCCCAATGCAAACACCGACACATTGGTTGGCCTATGCAAGCGAGGGAGAATATATCAATAAATATATTCAAGCAACACATGAAATGAGAAATATAAGACAATGTAAGCCAAAACGTTTTAAGTTTGAATGAATGTGCGTAAAAATAAGAACAAAAAGTGCAAGGAAGACATTCTATCGTTGTGTTATGGTAATCCAAAACACTGCGCGCCAAAGACTTACACATGCAATATTTCAAATTGCGAGGTTGAGAAAATTTAAAGAAATAAATAAATTTGTTTTTCTCCACGGTCCTCTCCAAGTACGACTCCTCAAAAGAATAAGTGATAGGATAGTTAAAAATATATGGAGGATGTGAAAATTGTAAAACAAAAGGATTTTCAATATGTGCAAAGGAGTCATAAGGATCCTTAAAAGATTCAACACTCTTATGATCAGAGGTTGAACTAACCTCAAGGCTACAAGAACCTAACATAACCATCAGCACAGGTTGAATTTCCTTGACAACTTGAGGAAGATCCAACTCATCGAAAGATAGATCATCAAAGATACGTGGCTTGGAAAAGTCAATAACAGAAAAATCATAATCATGACCATCTGAGTTAAGGAAAAGGTCACGACAGCCATGATTAGAAAATTCAAGATCACGAACAAAGGTATCCTCATGATCGTATACATTGTACATATGGGAAGATGAAAAACCAGAAATTTCACCCTCTATGTTTCCATAAAGGTATGATGAGGAGTTGGGAAGATCAATGATAGAATATTCATCCTCTACATTTGGATAAAAAACTGGCATTCCAAAAATTATGCAAATGATTGGAAGTATTAACAGTATCAAAAACTAGATTCTCACATGATTCAACCGTAATGACAGAATCACAAAATGTGTCAGGATAATGCAGAAGAGCTTCGGAAGGAAGAGAGTCATCCTTCATCGCATATTCTTGTTTGACTCTTGAATCCCACACATACTCATTGTAAATGACATCGTAGGTTGGCTTCTCAAGAATAACTCCATCCAGCACCTAATCCTCATGAAAATTAAAGGAAATATTCGAAACAAATGAACACACAAACTCACAATTAGGAGGATCAGAGGGACCAAAGGCTGGAGGATGCGGAGAAAAGACTTAATCACACCCATAAGGCTTGCAGTCCAAAACCACACAGGGGTTCTAAGTATGTGAGATGGGAAGAGGTGGTGTGAGTTCAACAGACAGATTCTAACCTTTTCCCACCTCCACCCACATAACTAGAGTTGTTTGATGAGAATCGGAGGGAGGGTTACTTGGAACAAAAACCTTGTCCGTCGCGGATTTGGAAGCTATAGCCTCGCGATAAGCTTGGAGTGACTTGGAAAAATTCTAGGTCTTGTGAAGTTAATGAAATTAAAACAAGATGTATAAATTCTTCAGTCAAGATATCCCAATCAACTTCATTTTCTGGAAATTCACAACAAAGATGTACAAAATAATTGTGGAAATGATGAAACGATTCATTGGGTGATTTTCCCAATTCTGAATTTTTCAGGCATAGATTTTCGTGATCATATTTGTCGAAAGCATGGAACATTTCCGTGACAAAGTGTTTGAAAGAGAGAAAGGAGGAATCGGTCAATGTGTGACACAATTTCTTTTCGTTTGAATGTGAGAATGATTAACTTATAGCCAACATCCTCAAGGGGGATGTTGTGCTCTTTGAAAAATTGAAGAAATCGATCAGTATGCTCAAGCGAGGTTGTTTCACCCTCGCCATCAAATTTAAGATATGAAAAGTCATCAATGATATTCGTCGACACTTGTAATTTTATATATATAGAAAAACATGACCGGAGTATGATTTTGGAAGAAGTCATAAAATGAGTGCGGAAATTAAAAACAGACCTCAAGGGCTCAACTTGTCCTATGGCCCTCCTTCTAGTGCCATAAATGTTGATGGTGTTGAACCTGCCAACATTCAGGGGATTTCCCCGATATGAAGTCCCAACTAGACCTCACACTGTTTGGAGTAGGAGTCGCAACAGTGGGGTGTTTAATGATATGCCATGGATTGCAAAACGCATAAAGTGGTGTAGAATGTATTTGGTTAAAGCAAGTGAGTGACCCTTCATAAAGTCAATTTGATGCATGAACGGTTCTAACACTGAAGGGAAAAGGAAGTGCACTCCTTGGAAGCCTGTAATAGTATGCATCTTGAATGGAACACACGAGCTGAAAATAAATCACATAGAATAACAAGTGGAATATTCCACAAGTTAAAGGTGATGGGTTAAAACATGAGCACACATTCAACACAATTCGTACAAATGCAAAAAAAATAGTTCATAAGCATATGTGTAAGTTAAAAAAATACGCCGCAAACATAAAAAGAATAGTCCTACTATGTTTAAAATATATGCATGAAGATGTGTCGGCTTTGATTTTATTACAAGTGAAAGTTCCATTGATACATACAACATGATGCACCACTTGCCCCAATAGTGGAATGTGAATTCAACAACACCTTCTCCTCCCAAAGATGTATACTCTCTCTATGTTATGGAGAATCCAAGGCTGGTACAAAACTCCCAAGCCTTTTCTAAGAATAAGCCTAGCCAAAAGCTTGGTTCCCAAAAGTCCTTTACAAGAGCTTTGAGGATGTATTTATAACCAAAGGGGGGTGACTCTTAGCATGCCCGTTTGGTGACTCTTGGAATCCCCTCATGAATCCTTACATTAGATATGACTCTTCACATTCCATCACGGACACATGGAATTTCACTCATATAATAATTACAAATAATATTACGATTTCCACTCGTACCCATATATGACAAAATAGGGTAGAGACAATTTGACAACCTAACAAGGAAAAACACTATGATGTTGGTGTTGGGGTGAGCTCAAGTTTGGCATCTTGGACTTGGTATCTCTCGGTCACATACTCATTCCAAGCTTGGTATTGTGCGATGGTATCCCCAAACTATGAGATAGTGTCAAGCTGAAAGTGAACCCTTGCCTCCATAACATATGGGTACAATATGTTGGAGCAATCTTCACCTCATCCTCAATAAGGAGAAACATCGTTTTAATCTGAACTGGGCCACCGATGTAACTCTGCAAGTTCTATCTATTGATACCCATTTCCTCCTAGGTGGCCATATGCTCTAGTTGCTTCAAGTACTGATCAATCTCTTGTCAGATTTGTAGTTTGCGTTTAGTATCGGTGAGTGTACCAAATGATGGGATCTGGTGGGTTCTCACCATGAAATACAAATTGTTGTATATTCATATGTATGCAGCCTGAATGTTTTCGATGAATGAGTTGAGCTACTTGTTGTTCTGGATTAACATCTGAACTTTGGCTTTCTCCAAGTCTGCATGCGACTTCATCTTCTTCACCAGTGTAAGCGGCGCGACCTTGTATCACATTGTCCACTCATGCAAAATGGTGATGTTATTCTGTACATTATTAAGGATCCTGACAAACTCTTTTCTTTTTTTTTGTAATTTGTTCAACCAGAAAACTGCCTTATGTACGGTCACCAAATCCTCATAAAGGTTCCACATAGTGTCTCCAAGTGTGGATACTTCAACAAGTATCATTTCCCTTATCTCCCCGCGGTAGACCTGTGCAGAAGGTGCATTATGTCTTAATGCACATAGTTTTTCATTCTCTTGTTGGAGTGCATGCATATTTTTTGTCAAATTATTATTCTTGGCCAACACGAAGTGAGTGTTAGATCTGGCTGCTCTTGCAAAGGCCAAGCTGACATTGGCAATGGCTTTTAGATTTCTACTAGTGACTACCACTATCACCCTTTCTCTAATGAATACTGGAGATGTGTAATCATCCTAGAATTACTTTCTTCGTGCTTGTACAATATTATTATGTAGTTCATCAAATGACAGATTATACACATCCATGTCTGGATCATCATCAAGGGGAGCCACCTCCCCTTCCTCGCTCGGGGCTTACTCTGCGGTTGAAGGTGGTGGAGTCTAAAAGGTGGTCTGAGGTGCGTGGGCATTAGGTCCACATCCTCATTTCGCAGCTATAGTGACACTTTCATGTCCGCAACTTCAATCAACTGTTCAAGCTCTTGAGCAAACTCTCGTTTCTGCATCTGTTCACTCACTCATTCTACTGTTGGATGATCTTGTATATTTTCTTTAACCTATATAAGTGTTTTCTCTTATGTTGTGGCACCTTGCCTTTCTTATTTCTCATGCTTCTATCTCTCCTCTTGTTCTCTTCTTCTAAGCTTATGTTCTTCCTTCAACTCTTGTTCTGCTCTTCGCACTCTCTGCACTGCTTCTTTTAAGGATTGCTTCTCTCTCTTTCTCTGCTCTACTCTCTGTTGCCTTTGTCCCCTCTTTACTTCAATTTCCAAAGCTACTTTCTGAGTGAGAGTATTTTCTTTCATTTTCCATCTTTGTTCCTATTCTATACTGTCATCTACCTTCCTCTTTCCTTTGTACAACATCAGATTGCTTCTTGTTGTTGTTGCTTCTTTTGGAACTGCTACCATGTGCGAAATAACTCGAGAATTCTCAACCATACTGATCGACTCATGAGGTTGGGAGGATTTATAATAGTTCTTCCATGGTTCCTCCTATGACCATTGATATATGCCACTAACCCAATTGAAGTATACTCTTGCACAGTGGTCTTTGCAAATTCCCCTCGGATTATATGGTTTGTAACTCTTTGTGCCGAACTCAAATCTGACTATGGATTTCCCTTCAACATCTGCAAATTTGAGATTCTTAATCTCATATAATCTGACCTACAAAGGAAGAGTTGGTCATGGTGCCTTCTTTGTCCTATTCAGTGTTGTATATAGCCCTATCGAGATATGATAAGATACCTCTTGCATGACAAGTTTGTTGGTGGCATATCTTGGCAAAAGATGTGGCAACTTTTGCCGGCCGAATAATATGATCAATGTGCCATCCGGTAAGGTGAACCAATCGGTAATCTCTGATATCTCCTCCATAGCTGCTCGTGACATGAAGGTGGGTACTCCTAAAATATGAGCCTATAAAGCAAGATGATGAAGTTATCAGTAAGCTGCTCCATGAATCTGTGATGACTGCAATCCGAGAGTAGCTTGCAATAGATATGTAAAGTTGTGTCTCTCGGTGTCCATGTACAGTTAATTCTAGGGAACTAATTTTGCATACAAATTTCATCTGGTAAGTATGCAAACATGTAGAAGTGTGATTGCTAGCCCTTGGGTGGATTGCG
Source organism: Pinus albicaulis (assembly GCA_034641835.2). Lineage (NCBI taxonomy): Eukaryota > Viridiplantae > Streptophyta > Pinopsida > Pinales > Pinaceae > Pinus > Pinus albicaulis. Next base: position 110,490 of record JAXQQM020061220.1, read on the forward strand.
AGCTTTTGTCACATGGAATCTCAACTGATGAGCCAATAGATATGAACAGTTGAATGACTTCCCCTCCTTCACTATCTGGTTGAATAAGATGGCCCACCCCTCAGGAAAGGTCTTCGTGTGTGGTTTCCCATAGATTCAGCAAGCTAGTATGACCAAAATTTGATAGGCTTTCTTGAGCGCTTTTGTATTGTACATGTGGGTGGGTTTCTGTCTAAACTTATTTGGCTTCTTCCACTAACTCTTAATGATATATCTCATGTTCGTGTGGATTTAAGTGGCATAGAAAAGTGAGTCCATGTTCTTCACTGGCCCGGAAAGATGATACATCTGCTTGAAATATGCTGCCAAGAATGTAGCAAGCTTTTGGCTGCTGGTGTTGCTCAATGTCATATTTTTCACATCAATATTTGAGACAACCAAACTGATTACATCTGGAAATGGGAAGGTTGGACACCTGCATGCAACCTTGTAAATCCTTGATTGCACAATGCTGAGATACACCTTTTGGTTCTCTAAGTATTCCTGAAAGTCATGTGTAAAATCATCTTTAATCTACTACCATGTCAGTTTTGATCCCTTCTCTACAAACAAATGAGTGTTTGCATAAACTAGAAATTTCACCAAAACTTGTTCAACTACTTCCCGAATTATTCTTTCAACGGTTTCCTTTGAGGCAACTCTCTTGGATGCCATTTTGAAAGTGGTTGCTGGAGAGATTCTAAAAAACTGTTGTACTTGTGGGATAGAAAATACAATAATGACAAGCAAACGTCAATTATAAGAAAAACTACTTTCAGGACATGTTCATGCAGCACACCAAGAAATTGACTAGAAGGATTGCACAATTATTGGTGATAATAGGGTCTGACTAGTTGAAGAAACTGCACATTGTGCATTCCCAACAGTTAGGGTCGAATCTTGAGGCTTGAGAATGCGCAATGTGTAGTTCAGCCTGGGTAGTGAGCCAAGTGAGAATGCACATTACATAATATTAGTGGCCAAGGATGTAGGCTAAGGTCTAGAACTACGTAATTCATAGTGGGTCCAGCCTGTATTACGCATTTCACAGTTCCAAAGGCCAATATTTGAGCTTGTGCCTCCAAATTGCATAATGCCCAAATGAGCAAAGTGAATTCTGGGCAAGGGAAAGGTATTTATGCCCAAGGGAAGTGTGAAAAACAAGTAAATATGAGAGATGGTCAAAGGCTTTAGTGTATATATGACTAAGTGTTGATGAAACAAGAAAAATCAAGTGCAACAACTGAATAAACGAGAAGTGAACGAGATGGATGAGGAGATTTTCTGCAAGGGCAACCATCTGTGCAAAAATGAAGAAACTGACGTGACACTTGTAAAAGGGAAATGATAACTTGAAACAAAAATTCTAAAAGCTAAATAAATTTAAAGTTACAGCATGCATGCAAATAAATAAGCAAAAAAAAAACTCATGCAAGCCAAACGACAAAAAGAGACAGAAAAAAGTGACTGAAAGTGATAAATGAAACTCACATTGAAAAGCGGCGAGGATCGTATCGAATGTTCCTTTATCTCCTCGGGAATGCTAGAGCTCTAAGATTGAGTGTGAGAATGAGATATAGGGGCATCAATAAAATAGATTTGAGAAATTGGGGTTTATGATGTGCATGCCATAAATCAAGGGAAAAATGACACATGGCGATAGTTTCCAAAAATAACAACTGTGCTTCCTTCGGGTTACTAAAAATATATCCCTAAATTTTAGGGATGTTTTTTTTTTCTTTTTTCTTTTTCTAGGAAAATTTCCATGCACATCACCGGGAAAGATTGCACAGTTCCAAAGAACTGGTAGCTCCCGACTCAGTGCACTATGCAATTTCTAAGCTCAGTGAGGGATTGCACATTTGGGCTTAGTGTTGGGATTCCTGTCATGAATGCGTAGTCTCTGAGCTCAAGGCTGAATTCCAGTCATGGCTGCACAATTATGAACATGAAGGCCAAGTATGGCTCCATGAATTGCATAGTTTCTAGAGGCAAACCTAGAAATATTGTGTAAGACTTAGACAGGAGATTAGCTTGTGACTTAGAAAAATTGACTAAGTGAAAAGCAAGTGAACACAAGAAAAAATAAAATATAAACATAAGTTAAAGCACAGATACCTGATAGCAGTGCAAGGTAAGCTCTGGTGAAAAGAAGGTTAGGCTCCAAAATCTAAGCAATGGAAAAATTTTGGAGGGTGGTTGTAGCTGCTACAACATTGGCGACACACTAGTAGAACTCCAACTCTCTGAATGGATCTTATCTCATGTATAACCCAATATCACCCTCTTGAAAATATTGTTGAATTCATTGATTACCACAACTTCCTCACTTAGTCTGAGTTAAATACATAGCCCCTTCCATCCTCTTCATCGGTGGAACACTAACTAAGCCAAGTGACATTGAGTTGTTTCGATTGGGGATGGTGTTGATCCACTCCCAACAAGCTTGGACAATACCCCGACATAGTTAGTTCAGGAACACAAACATTGCTCCATTACTAGCGAGCCTGGATAGTACCTCGATGGAGTTTCTTGCTTCACCTCTCTACGCAGGAAGCCTTTATCTTCTTTTGCCCTTTATTTCATTTTTTGATTTTTTCCATTTTTTATTTTTCAAATAACTATGCATAGGCACTTATTTATTTTATGGCGCAGAAGAGGGATCCTGACTTATTAACAGCAGAAGAGGTTGTTCATTCAGAGAAGTATGTTTATGTACACCTCTAACATACTTGTTAAGGTTTTCCTCCCCTTCGTATTCTACTAGACTAGAGTGACAAGGATTAACCGAATATATAAAAAATGGTTATAACAGGCAGAACCAGTTAAAACCAAAACATTATGATTTCACCATGACTCTTTGTGATAAGGAATGTATTTTCCATCTGAGTAGCATCAACCAAAAGAAAAAGTAAGATTCACGCCAAGAGAGGGAATAGCCAAAAAACCAAGTTTCTGAGCTCAATGAGGGATTAGTTTCTAGGCTCAGTGTTGGGCTGCTTGTCATGACTACACAATTTCTGAGCTCAAGGCTGATTGCAAGTCATGACTACGCAATTCTAAACATGAAGGTCAAGTTTGGCTCCATGAATTTCTTATTTTATGGGGGCAATCCCAAAATTGTTGTGTAATACTAGACACGATGTTAGCTTGTATCTTAGAAAAATTGACTAAGGGAAAAGCAAGTGAACACAAACAAAACTAAAAGATAAACATCATTGAAAGCACGATTACCTAATAGTAATGCAAGGTAAGCTCATATGAAAAGAAGGTTAGGCTCCAAAATCTAAGCAATGGCAAAATTTTGGAGGGTGGTTGTAGCCGCTACAACACACACACACACACACGCACACACACACACATATATTGTGCTCCTTTGGTGTGATGCTATTAGTTAAAGCTTTATAATACTAAATTGTACGAAAAGTGAAATAATGATTCACCCCACTCTAAGTATTTCCAACATCTTTTTGGAGACAATAAATGGAAAATCAATGGTCGACTAATCAATTAGATCAACCAATGAAATATTGGACAAGTGAAGGTTAAAAATAAGGAATTTGATGCATGGACTAGCCAATTTATGTCTCCTCCACTCCATTTGAGTTATTTGTACTTTGTGGGTATATATAGAAAGAGTCTTATGGATTGATCTATTATGGATTTTTTTTGAAATATTTTGTGTTTTTATGTATGATAAGCGATTCTCACTTGTGCTTTGCCACTATAGTTATTTCTTTAGACACCCTCTATTCTTATAATACATAAATCTTCAGTTCTACTAATTCCCTAGTTCTTTGGTATGGTAATAAAACCATTGGTTTGAGACTTAGGTTATTGTCTTTGAGTTTTTTGAGGTTGTCACTTGCATGCTCTCTTGTTGAGTCAAATCTCTCTATTAGATTGAATTAGGGTTTTGAATTTAAGACTAAATCAACGTTTATATATATACATCAAGATCACGAGTTTCACGCAAGAATAAATGGTTCTAAATGGCCACATGAAATACTATTGAAGAGTAAAGTGCTTTGGAAATTTAAAACATTGTTGTTCCAAATATGAAGAATGATTAGTGGCTGCTAATCATTGATGGGAAGAAGGATGGGCATGTAGGAGTTAGAAGGACTTTACATCTCCAAGAAGATTCTCTTTCATACAAATAAGGTGAACTATCCTAATCAGGTTTAGAAGAAGTTTAAGACTCTATTTAACAAGACCAACAAAAGTTAAGTAATGAAATTTGGGAAAGAGTTAATCTCTCTCAATCTTCTCTCATTTAGTAGAATTAATGATGATTATTTGGCTCATGTGAAAAGCTACAAATGAAATTGGGTGAATGTAGAAATAATTTTCTAAATAAATATGGTAAACTCATTGAACTACTATTGGTGAATCTACAGACCCCTTATGATGCAATCTAGTTGAGCTTCTAGAAAATAAGATCGCAATTTGACTATTTTTGTAGTTTGTTAATTAGGACATAGTAAAAAGGAATGATCAAGTAAAAATATAAGTTAAGCAATAGGCCCATTTTCTTAAGAAAAAAGGTAGATAAAACTATCGAGAAAGAGTTTAAGAATGCAATCAAGACAAAGTTCAATATAATGTCAACCAAAATATTGAAAAGGCACAATGATTGAACATTGAATAAGAAAGGTATGAAGAAGAAGAAGACCTGCTAGTATTGTGGGGAATTAGGACACATGGAGAAGGCTCACTAGAAGAAGGCTGGAAACGTTGAGGATAAGGTCAAGAAGGTAGAAGGAGAAATGTCACCTAGAAAATCAACCAACTTTTAGCACTGATTCAAAAGGTAAGGAAGATAAATACACACCATTTGTTTGTACTTATTTGGCCTTGCATGCTCATGCTTCTAAATGTTAGTGGATAGTCAGCTTTGGTTGTACCCATCACATGGTTAAGGATGAATCTCCCTTTTCTTCATTAAGTAGGGCTACAAAAGAATAAACCTTTTGGCAAATGATCATGCACTCAATGTTGTTAGTTGCAATAACATTGAATTCTAAAATGGTGTGATCATTGACATGTATCATATATTAAGTTTGAGTGCTAATTTTTTGTCTGTACCCCAATTAACCCATATTGGCAAGAGGGTCAAATTTTGGGTAGACTGGTTTGTTATGTATGATATTAACAATAGATTTGTTGTTGTTATTAGGGGTATGATTGACCTTATAGACATATTATATAGGATCTGTTACTTTCCCAAGAGGGATCTAGGAACTACACTTGTAGCTAAAACAAATGATGGGAGCATAATTTTGCATGAAAGACTTGGATAACAAAATTTTCAAAGTACAAAATTAATGGTGAAGTCTAATATGGCTATTAAAATACCTAAGATTGTTCCCCCTAACAATGCATGTGAATATTGCACACTTGGAAAGCATAATTAAATATCATTTGAAACAAGGAAGGTGAGGAGAAGAAAGCTTAAGTGGAACTTATCCATAGTGATTTTTTTCCCTAGGGAAAAAATATTTATAGTTCATATTTCAATTATGAAATCAGAATATACATTTTCTTGCCTTAAAAGGATCAAAACAAAGTGTACAATATTTACATTGTCCTAGACTATATCATTTCTTGATCCTATTAATAATTATTACAAACTCCTTTGGCTCCTCCATGCCAACCTTTTAAAAATTTTTTCAAATAGAAAAAATAATAAACAACTCCAATGCTTTAGACAACTAAACAAAGACCCTACACAAACCATATATAAAAATTCATACATTTCCCACATTGAAAAAGGGACCTTTAAAAATTTGAGATTTATGTTCATCCTCTAAATTCTTGTCTAGATAGGAATCCCTCCTATAGAAGTAAAGCATACATACATAATTGATCCACCTTTGTATTTAATTCTCTATAATTATGGGAAAATGAGGGATCATTGCACCTACTCTTTATTTCAAGCAGTGAGTTCATGATTGGACCTAAAATAATTTTTTTTTAATTCTACATTTATTTTTTTCCTACTCCATTAACATTTTTTAATCTACAAGTACTTGAAAGACTTTTATACATGTTTTTGTTGTTGTTTTCAATAAAAGAGTCAATGCATAAAACTCGACACATTTATTTGTTCCTTACGTACTAGCATATTTAAAGGATATACAACCGGTAGAATAAAAGCAAATGATAACCCATACCCCACACATACCTAGGGTTCCTTGACACACCTTGTCGTTCAAGAATCCCTAACCTTTTCATATCAATAGTTGGTTCTTGTAGGTTTTTCTATTGGAGCTTTCTAGCTCCCCTTGAATGAAACCCGAATTTGGTGAGCTACTTGCATAAGGGTCACTTCATGCCTTGAAATTATGTTATTCCTTGATAACAAAATACCCCAAATAATAAAGTAAGTCAAACATTTGGATGTTTTTTTTAGACTTATCAATTATCTGTGAAAAAATCTTTTATTGATCTTTATTTGCATTTATTCCTCCTAATTGATATTTGTAGTACTTCATACAACACAACTTCTGAAAAATAATAAATGGAAAATATATTTTCCATGAATTCCCTACTCGCCTTACATAAAATATATCTACCTAGCCCCTTCCAAATTTTCAATTGATATGTGGCCCAAATTAATTTTTTGTTAGTTAAGGGTAGCAAAAAGAAAGGGATTTTAAGGTGCTCTTCGGCTTCACCATCAAGCTTTTTCTCCTAATTGTGACTCTTCCATTCTATATGAGTATCCTAATTTCCCTATAGATTTCCCCATACTTTGATATTTTTTCTATAATGACTTATGTAGCCTGAACGAATCATCACTTGTAGGTGCAAGGTATGTTTAGACTTTGGTTGATGACTTTTCTAGATATACTAAGGCATAAAATCTAAGTGTGAAGGTTTTCACAATTAATAAACATTTGGATGCATAGTGTGGGCTCATATCATATATAATCAGAGACACAAGTTGGATGCAAAGAGTCATTTTGGTATTATGATGACTTAGTCTAAAAGTCAAAATCTTACAAGTTGTCTAATCCTGTCAAGCAATAAATTATCTGTTGAATGAATTTTGTATTTAAAGTGAAAACCTCTGGTGTTACTCTATTGAATTCCTCTTATGGATTGTTAAGCAATGATCCACTTGAAATTTTAAAGGTTCCCAAATTGACTAACTACTACACTATAGGTTGTTCATGGGGTCTTGGCTAACGGTGATCGGATGGGTTGTTTAGGAATGCCAAGATGTTAAGTAATCGGTTAATTCCACCCCCTATTCAGGTGTTGTTCTTGTACATTACCATGATATAGCCTCACCAATTCCAAACTTACAAAAAAAAACATACTGCACTATAGGCTTGTTGAGTGGATAATTGATCTATGTCTAAAAATTAGCTTCCAATCAACCGTCCACAATAGAGTTAGCCATAAGTTTTGGAACATTTGAGCATTCCATTAATCATGATTTTGATGCAAGAACTCTCTCTACAATGGATATTCATCTCCCATATGTTCATATAATACAATTTAAGTTGTGGGTGTTAGTATAGTACATATAAATGACTCGATGAAAACAACACTAGTAGAAAATGACGTAATTAGTGACTAGGTGACTAAAAAAATTAGTCACCGCAATTATTTCATGTGAATTACTACTAAATTTGAGCAATTTTAAGTGACCGAACTAAAAATGACTAACTTAAACGACTAATTTAGTTTAGGGATAAAATATATGACTAGATAATAAGTGACCAAACTAAAAACGACTAACTAAAATAACTAATTTAGTCTAGGACTAAAATATATGACTAGATAATAAGTGAAAAAATTAATAATGATTAACGTAAATGACTACTATAGTCCAAGAATAAAAATATGACAAGATAATAAGTACAGAAAGTATATGAATTAGTTATTTACGTTAGTAATTTTTAATTGTGTCACTCTGGAAATGAAAAATTGCAATTTTGATACTAAAGTGTGAGTTGGCCCAATTTTATTGGTTGCAGTGTATTTTTTTCTCCCAATGGGAAGCTACCACATGGCCCAACTAGAGGCCGCCACCTAGCGCCTCCACATTGGCTAAAACATTATTAAGGGTCGGAAGGCCTTAGTGGGAATCAAACTAATGACCCGCCACAAAAAACTCCAAAGCCTTACCATCTCGCCTACAAGTGGTTCTCAACCATAATGTCTGTCACTTATATTTGAATCACATGTATGGGTGCATTGGGAGGAGGGGTCAAGCGGTGAGCCCCAACCCCTGGCTATATCGCACCTATATGACTTGTCGTGGAGGTGGATGGAGCAAAGGAGAGTGGACCAACCCCAACTCCTATTCATATTTGCAAGTTATAGTACTGAGCACATACCATACATGTGTTTGGTGGAGGGGGGAAGGGATGTAGGCCCTAGCCCAGTCCCATGGCACGGCATGTCACCATAGGTGGACACATAAAGGGTTAATCTGAAAAGGGTAGAGTTTGACGCCTAGCCCTAGGTCACGGTTTCAGCGCATAAACACCAACTAAAGATTCGAGAGTTAGCACGGTGGGGGCGGGCGGTTAGCCCCAGCCCTAGGCCACATCACCTCTTTTTAATTTATTTATTTACCATACCTCTTTTATAAATATGGTATTTGACCTATGGTATTAATATTAATTTATCCCATGGTATTTTTCCCATAGACTTCATCTAAATAAAACCTCATTTTTGAGTTTTTTTTTTAAATATAAAAAATTTATGGAATAAAAATAAAAGGAAATTTTCTTTATTTATCATACCTCTGATATATATATATATATATATATATATATATTTACCATACCTTTAGAGTAAGCATGAAAAAATATTTTATTTATTTACCATTCCTTTTTTTTTTAATGTTCTTAAATATATTGATTACAATTAATGGGACACTACCTACCCTACCCTACAATTGATCACACATCTTACCCTACAATTAATTAGACACTACCCAACCTTACAATTGATCACACATCAACCTTATACACGATTGTAGAGCGGGTGGGGAAATAATTATATTACTCAATATTTTTAAGTTTTCTTATTCAATTTCCTTTGAGATATATATAAATAATCTTGCTCGGATTTTTCCCTCTTTCTCTAGTCGTATTACTCGAGTTATTTAAGGTTTCATATTCAATTTCCTTTGAAAATGAATCTTTCTTGGAGTTTCCCGCTTTCGCAAGAAATGTTCTCAATTTTTTGCGAGGAGTTTTCCCGCTTTCGCAAGAAATGTTCTCATTTTTTTGCGAGCGCTTTAGGAGCACCTACCATATAACTATCAGGGGAAGGGCAAAAAATCAAATACAAATACAGATCTAGAGCCACAACATGATGGGGTTTGAGTAGAATAAGCAGAGAATGACCAGCATGATAACACCGGGCATAGGAGCCAATCTATTAGGGTAGCATACAGTTGAAAGAAATCAAGATGCTACAGTAGCCTATGTTGGAAATTTGGATGCCCAAGTTTCAGAAGAATTACTATGGGATGTTTTCATCCAAGCAAGGCCTGTAGGTAAGTATGCACACTCTTCATTGTCTCATTTGAATTAAATAAAAAATGGAAGAAAAAGAGCAAACCATGGACCTTATTCTCTCATTTTGCAGAACAGGATCTGTAGCGGGGTTTTAAGGTAACTTTATCTTTTAAGGTTTAAGTATTTTTGCTTTATGTTGCATTCAGTTGGATATTTTTTATGTGGAGGATTTGAACTGGAATAGAGAGTCACTTCACGTAGCTGTCACATGAATTTCTCAGTTTCCAATGGTTGTTCAACTAGGGTTTTACTCTCTGCTCCAAACACACATTTTCCTCGGGCGTGTTCAACTAGTTCTTGGTTTCTAACTGGTTGGTTGGTTCAGTAGTGAAGTCGATGGAGTGCTAGGGTGCATACCGGGGTTCCCTTCTCGTGGCTCTCCACCCATCAACACTCGTTAAATTTAGAGGGGGGAGGCTGAGGGGAAAAAATTTGGTCAAAATTATATTCCTTGCAATTGTTGTAAAACTACAAGAATGCTCATCATGGAACTATGTAAGAAAGACTCTAAAATGCCTAATCAGCACATCACAAGAGCACATTTGGGTCGGTGGAAGTGGGGTAGTGTTATTTCTCTCACAGCGGTTCGATTCCTCAAAGAATTGGTAGGCAGTATTTAGACATAGCAGATCTAATAAATGTAGTGGTTTTAGTATTCCTTCAATTGGCTTTTGGATCTCTGTTAATTTTATGAGTTCTGTTGTGTGTATGTCATTTAAGCATGTAATGATCCTGTTTTTTGCTACATGACTTCACATGATGAGGTATATGCCGATATGTTAGTGCTAGCATTTCGAATAGGCCGATATGTTAGTGGCAGCATTTCAAAAGGAGGCTACCAATGCCTAACATTTCTTCCTAGGAAGCTTCTGTAGTTTCCTAAAAATAGCTAGATGGATGCCAAACTTCATTAAACTCCGTCAGGATAGTTAAACTTGGCCAAACCATCCAAGAAACTTCTCAAATTCCATCGAACTCATCAATTTTGGTCAGATTCCTGGAGTCTTGGTGTGTCACACTGGTCTTTACAGAGCTTGACCTAAACAAGTAGACTTGACCCACTTCATACCCAAGCCAACTGTAGAGTATGCAACAACATCAATGGGTCCTGTTACAATGCTTCAGTCCTTGCAACAAAGCTAAAGGATGTACATTCTTTGCGGTGCAGACTCTCTGTGATGGTTTATGAAACACTTTAAAAGAAAATCTAGGAGTGTTATTGACAGAAGCATTGGGGACGTTAGGGTTACTAGTTATTAGATTTTGACCAATGTTGTAAAATTATGAGACTTTAAAACAACATATCAGAGAGCCATTATTTGAAATATTGGGCAAGAAATTTTGTTTCTCACTACTGTGAGTAAATTGTGAGAGATGTAGTGAAGCCAGAAAAACATTATTTGAGACCATTGTTAGAACGTTCCATTTTTTTTCGTATACGAAGTAACATGAAGTGCCCATGCACCATCTTCTACTGGTATTTATGATAAAAATGAGATGACAAAGAGCCACAAATGATGTGCCCTAGATTTTATCATGTTTGAATAGCTGGAGTCATATGGAGAAAAATATTTGTTGACTAGGTGCCACTGATAGTATTGGATTTTTAAAATTTAGTTTATATTTTATAGAAATTGAGATACATTGGAAATAATTTACACTAACCCTACTGAAAATGTAATCCGATTGCTTAAAATCTAAGACTTGAGTTGGAGCTAGAGACAGTAGCAAATATAATATTTATTTTTTAGTTTATTTTTTATAGATTTCGTGATATAATGGTGAGCATTCATGGTAACACCCAAAACCCTGACAAAGGACTTTAACTCTTTAAACTACAACCTCGACAATGTTCCACAGGGACTCGTCCCAATGGTCTGGTGCACACATCCCTCACACCCCAAGCACCTAGGAAAGTGGACTTCAAGTATTTTTGACAATCCCACTGAAAAAAAATTCAATTGCTTAAATTGTGGCATGGGAAAAAACATGTTCAAATGTAATATACGAGGGAAATTTTCCCTTGTTTTTTGTCCCAGGGTTTCAATTCGATTTGGGGAATCATGAAATACAAATAGTGTACAATGACAGTGGAATCTTCATAAACATAAGATGGCCAGCTAACAAATTTTAACTCACAATAACATATGTTATTCAAAAATTCAAGTCAATAATTCATCACAATGATAAATATAATTGATTCTACCAAATTCCACTTATGTTTATTCAATAGTATAATGTTCCCACAAATACACGCACAATCTAATTTATGTGCAACAACAACAATCCAAAGTTCGATTCCCATTTCTATGTTTGTTCGATCCTTCTATGAGACTAATAATCACTAAATAATTAATGATATTATGGATTTTCCGTTATTCATATATGTATGGAGATCTTGAGTCCAATATGATTCTTCCTAAACATTTTTCCTATATTTTCAGTGGATCTGCGTGTTTGGTGCCCCTAGTTTTTTTTATATTTGGATCCAGTGCAAAGGATCAGATAAAATAATGAGGGGTACTAACATTTCAGAAGTGAGATTAAACATTTTAATAGAAGGGATGAAACAGTCAGTGTGAAAATGTTTGTCGAGAGCGTGCTTTGTTTATCGTAAATGCAGACAAGTATGGAGGAACAAATGAATTTTATCCATAGAACCTCCCCTTCAACTTTATAATGTGGGCATCACCCAGTCGTTGTGTGACCATGGGTGAGTCTTCCTCTTTTTTCAGCAAATTCTGTTGTTGCTTCTGCTCCATATGTCGCCCTCAAAATATATACTTCTTCCTTGCCCCAACTCCAAATCTACGACACGCTCTTCTCACTCATGAAGCCCTTGGCCTTGCAGGACATTGTTAACCTCAACATTGCCAACATAATTACCACCCACGGTGGAGGTGAAGATCTCTCTCTCTCTCTAGAGGAGATAGCTTCCCACATTTCAGTATTCGCGCCTTGCAACATGAATATGAAGGCACCTTACTTGGAATACCTATTTCTCCTTATCATATATTTTCCTTCCTACAATGTCTTCACTGAATCCTTCACTGATATAAAATAATGAGGGGTGCACTTAACTAACAAGTGGAAAAAAATAATAGTTGAATATCGTTGTAGGATTAATGCATTTCTAACAAGAGGAAAAAAATAATATTTGAATATTGTTGTAGGATTAATGCAGGGGTCTTTGGATATCTCGTGTTTCTATGGGCAAAGCCTTATCAATGATCCCCACTAAGTCAGGCACAACATTGATGACTATCTTGTGAGCTTTCAGAAACTCTGCAGATTATCCAGTTATTATAATGACTGAAAAGAAACAAATGGCCTGAGTTAGTTTTATAAAGTTCCTAATTATTTGAACGACAAACCTGCATGGCAGAAGGGGAAATTTCATCCTACTAACAAGATGGACTCATGCGCTTCAATATTTGTCTCATTTTTCTTTCTATTTTGATCTCCAATTCAGAGAAATGAGTGCTATTGGATCTATTCTTTAGATTATGGTTTAATTTCTGTGTAATTAGGGCATTGAGTATAAAAACTATGTTATTAGTCTTTTGATGTTGATCCTCGTGAGTAGATCCAAAAGAGAAACTAGAAGGGTTGGTACTGCTTTTACCTTGCTGAGTTATCATGTTGTCATGGTAACACCTGTCATCCAACCACATACGTGGTGGATTATCGTGCAAAGGGGTTCAGGGTATCCCTGTTCAAAGACTATTTGGAACAAAAATCCAGGCCATGCACCATTATTTTCCCTAATCTACACCGAAATATAACATATCATAGAGAAGACATTTTGGAATCTCGATTTGATCGAGTTCAGTTAGCTGAGGGAGACAAAATATCCTGAAATTTGCTATGTACTTTCACTAACTCGAAACAAGATGTAACATCCCATAGGGAAGAAATTCTGGAATCTCGGTCTGACCAAGTTCAAATGGCTTCCTTGCAAATACAATAAAATTTAATCGAACATGTTCCATTTTATCGTGACAAATTTGTGGAAGTTAAAGCCTAAATATTTAATCATAATCGAATGGATCATTCGATTACAAAAGTTCCAAAACATTTCATCAAATAGAAAAAGGGAAACGAGAGGTGGGAAAACCTAGAGCATTGGTGATTTTATACAGAATATTTTGATAATTCGAATTGACATTCCAAAAAATAGAGACCAATGGTACAAAAATTTATTTCACCTTGCCACAAGAGTCGGTATGGTATTGAATCTAGTGAAAAGACTATTGATATCCCCTCTTTCAACCTTTTATGTTCGTGTTAGTGGCCAAAGAGGTTTTCACATTAGAATGAATGAATGATATTTTAATGTCCACGAGACTACAAATATTCTATGGTACTATCTGCTTCCTTGTTTTTTTCCTTTTGCAATTCAATCATTTTCTTACTCAAACTGATGATGAGCTGACCCAACCTTCTAAGAGTCCCCTCACTGAAAGATAATTCCACATAATTTATGCTAACATACGACCATAATTGTCCCTGATGTCTTTGAAAGCATAACATTTCAAAATGAAATTCTTTTCCGATTTCACTGCCCTAGAAGTACAAAAAGTACACACTTGTTCTTCCCAAGCTTCTTTCGGTCTCTTCCACCATTTTGTTTCACACCGAAGTTGATGTGAGTTATTTCTTAATTGAGCAATAAGAATCTTTGCTCTCCACGGAATTCTAGCTCCAATGTACTCATTTTTTTGGAGATCACAAGTGGGGTTGAATAACTGAACATAGTACTTCTTTCTACTCAATTCGTTTCCCCATATACGCTTACGAAACTTCTCCATAACAATTTTTTTTTAACTCCTTGCTATTTTTGGTACATGCATTGAGGTAAATATTCCATTTTTGCACCCATTTTTTTGTTTTGTCTCATCCATGATTTCTTTATTTCACTCATGCCTTCATTGAATATAACTTTTAGCCATCTACCTCCTCCCATTTGCTCAATTCTTCTTAGATACCTTATAAGATGCACCATAGAAATTGCTTCGACGGGAGCTGCTCTGGTTTCACTCAACATTATCTCGTAAGGAACCAAAATTTTTATTTTGAACTTGCTCATGATCAAGCTTTTTTTTGTTTTTCTCAATTTGTTTCCATTTTGAAAGAGGGATGTTGCTAGCCCACAGTTCACACCCATATACTATCATTGGACAAACTAGGATTCCAAAAAGCACTTTAGTCATGTTCCATTCCCATAAATTTGCCTCTATACATATGTTTTGAAGTGCATATAATGCTTTCGACCCTCCTAAGATTATTTTCTTTCTGCAATCATCCAAATTAAGCTTTTTGTTGATATCGATCTTGAGGTACTTATATTCATTTAATTCTTCAAGAATGTTGCCTTCAAAGAAGAATGTATGCTGGCTTTGATTCCTTTTGTTAGAGAAAATCATTATTTTTGTCTTATTGGTATTGACTTGCATCCCCACTAATTTACAAAAAATCTCAAGGGCATATAGGTGCATCTTCAATCCATGGGCCGATTTAGCAACCAGTATAAGATCATCGGCATATAGAAGAAGCTTTATCACAAACTCCCTTAACCGAACACCATCCCCACCTTGTAGATTTAAACACTCTTCTAATTTGTCAATATATAAACCAAAAAGGGTAGGGAATAAAGGCCAACCTTGCTTGAATCCGATGTCACTTCTAAAATTTCTAAAATGCCTATTGAAGTTCTAATTTTGAATTTCACCTATTCATAAAGCCTATGGATAACAACTCTATATTGTGAAGGAGTTTTGAGTTTTTCCATTCTACACCACAACTTATCTCTAGGGACCGTGTCAAATGCCCTTTTGAAGCCAACAAAGAAACATTTCACTCTTAATTTCCGACTTTATATATGCATTTCACTCTTAATTTTTCAGTCTCTTTGCTGAAATTGTATCTAATTTTCCATTTAAAGAGTGTAATATGTTGTTGAAATGTTAAGATTTGATAAAGTGTTCTTTGCTAAGGACAATTACTTCAATGATTCATATAACCCAATTACAATTCCCATTTAATTCCATTAGCAATCACATAATCCATTGATAGTAACTAAAGAAAGAACATAGAAAGTAAATGTAGAAGACAAGCTAAGACAAAAGAACACACGATTGGATCATGCCAAGGAAAAACCCCAAGAAGGGGAAAACCCTTGATCAATTCTTATTATTATCATGATCAAATGTTCAACGGAGAATGAGATAGAGAGAGTAAACATAAAATCAAATTGATTTGTCAATATGTTGAGCAATATCATAATCTAGTCAACCCTGTACTTCTGAATGAAACAATTACTAACCATAGTGTAAGAGTAGCTCAATCCTGAACATGAATGTGTCCTTCTTAATTGATGATAAGGATGCAAAAATCATAGTCCATATAATACCTTTTTCCAATCTGTGATCAGAACTTCGGACATCCTGAAAAAGGTTGTTACTCCTCTTTGTAGACCATGGCCAGATTAGGGATTTTGTATGTAGCAATAACCCTTAAACACTCTAACAACCCCCATATGCTATGGCCTAAGCAAGGTAAGTCGCTCTCTATTATTCTTGGGCATGTGACAATTCCTCAAGCCTCTGCGCAACCTTGTAGGGAGTGGCTAGGCAAGTGGCCTGCCACATTCCTCTGCAACACCCTAATAACCTTCCACTATGACCTTTCATAGCCTCGGTTCAACCCTTAACAGATCATAAAATAACCCCTCCTTTCCTTGACCCTAAAGCAAAGAATATAGGTCTCAAACCTAGCCTCTCGTTCTCTGGAATAGGCTTTAAAATAACCTTAATACATTTACGTTGAGCCACCTCTCCTTGTTGGGGCCCAAACAAAAACCCTTACACTTCAATGAACATCTCCATTGAAATCATGGCACAAATACCCTCTTAATTTGCGGCAAAACAAAGACCCTTTCTTTCCAACAAACTTCTCCAGGAGATGTGTCAATTGAGGATGGAGGAATGCCCTTATATACAATTTGATATGATGATCTTGGAGGCAAATTTAAAATTCAAATTTTCAATTTATCCTACCTTAACAAAAACATAACTTGTAGCATTTCCTTTAGTATAAACAACTATTTTCCTTGACCAAGTTTGACGATCTTTAGATCAATTTTAGTCCTCTTGAAAAGAGGAATTCAATGTGATTATTATCTCCATCAACTGAATAGACTAGAGTAGAATTTCTCCCTAGTTGCCAATTTTAACATGAAGTTTACCAAAGATAAGTGGCATATAGTAGATAGTCCTGAAAGGGGTATAAAAACTTCTTCTAAGCTCTCATGCACGTATCCTTTTCAGCAGTAATGCAATTCAATGTGTACAATGTTGTAACTTGATTGAAAAAATAAAAAAAATAAAAAAAACCCTTCTAACATGAAATGTTATAAATGTAGAAAACATATCATCATATACAAATATATTTGTTGGTTTTATGCTCCCAGTAGATGGAACTGATTTTGATAGAGGTGATAACTAAAAGGTAGGTTAAATTAGAGATTTATTGTTCATTACAAAAAGTGGCTACCCTATGATTCTTTAGTGAGAATCCACAAGCTTGACCCTTCTTCTCTTATCTTCTCCAAGCCCCATTGGAGCTGGAAATGCCCCCAAGCATGCTTTTATCTAAAGCTAGAGCTAGTTAACCTTGTTGTGGTTGTTGGCAATATTGACCCATCAAAGTCCAAAGACAAAGAAGAAGGTGTCGAAACTAGAAAAATGCGTAGACTTATCAAAGAGTATAACTTGAATGGTCAGTTCTGATGGATATGTGCACAAAAGAATAGAGTACATAATGGTGAGTTTTATTGTTACATTTCTGACATAGGAGGTGCCTCTATACAAGTTATCCTTTTCACTTTTCAAATGCAAGTTATGTTTGATGAAGGATCTATAATTTCACCTAGAGTAGCCAGGTCCACT
Organism: Pinus albicaulis; assembly: GCA_034641835.2. Taxonomy (NCBI): domain Eukaryota; kingdom Viridiplantae; phylum Streptophyta; class Pinopsida; order Pinales; family Pinaceae; genus Pinus; species Pinus albicaulis. The sequence continues at coordinate 128,005 of JAXQQM020061220.1, forward strand.
TTACAACTCAATATGGATGAAATATGTAACTAGGTGAGAGTTCTATAACTGAATTTAAAGAGGCTGGGTACATGCTATGGCCAATATAGTTGAGATATTTCACTAGGTAAAGCTTATAAATAAAAAAACAAAAAAATTGTTGAAATAAATACTCCCACAAAAAATAAACAAAAAATAATAGTACTAATATATATATCGAGATGTATTAAGTATTAAAAGATTTGTATTTTGGTTTTATCTATCTCTCCAAATTTAATAAATCTAAGGTTAAGATGTATTTATGGTTTTCAATCATTCATCCCAATTTTTTCAATCATAGAGATTGGCAAACAAATATTTCCAAATATTTTAGATGGAGTTATCCCAATAGAGATTGGCAAACAATCCATGCTTGAAATGCTAGATGTTTTAAGGAACTCCCTCACTCATGAGATTCACAAGGAGCTAGGCAATTTCCATGAGCATTATGTACTTGTGTTCACAAATTCGCTGGACTACACCCTTGGAAAAAATTATATTGATTCTGATCCTACTAGTGGTTTATCAAACAATGAAAAATTGGAGCTCAACTATTTTCAAGGAGATATTCCTGTCGATCTTATCACACTTCCTCGTGTTAAGATCATTTGGGCTCTATAGACAACTCAAAATGGAACCTTCCTTGAGGGTTGGGGTGAATGTAGTAGCTTGGAGATCCTTAATTTGTGTCAAAATATTTTGACTAGTCGAATTCTTATAGTTTTGGGTAGATGCAGGAACTTGTATTTTCTCACTTGAGAGGCAATCAACTTAGAGGGATGATTCCTGAATTTCTAGTTTCTTTTATGCTTTTATTTAATGTTAGTGGAAACAAATTATCTAGCAACATTTCAACTTGCTTGAATAATAGCTTCACCAAACCACCATTGCTTTCAATAAATGATTTTTTTTGATAGTTCGCAAGCTCAGGTCACCTTTGCTGCTCTTTATTCATCTCTCTTTATGTGTGGTCTTGGGGAAGCAATCCATATACTTCCATTCTATCTAATCTCTTTATGTGTGGTCTTTGGGGAAGCAATCCAATCACTTCCATTCTATCTAAGGGTCTGACGGTGCTTCATGATTTCAAACAGTAACAATTTCACTAGTTTGCTTTCTCCACCACTAATAAATGAAGGGATAATGAAAGAACAACCATCTTATGGATTATTATTAAATGACAACCAATTTTTAGGGAATATTTATAGCTCCCTTTTTGCTTCATAACAGAGATTTCAGAGCTTTGCCTTGAATTCCAGGGCAATCAAATATCAGGGGAAATTCCTGCAGAGGTACTAGGGAATTATAAATCATTGAAGTGCTTAGAGACCTCACATAATCAAATTAAAGGATCAATATCATTCACCCTTGGGAATATAACATCATGAACGCCCTCTTCCATATGCTATGAGTGCTCTAGCATATATTCCACCATTCACATAGCTTCTAACAATTGACATGTGGGAGCTCATACATTTTCTCATTATATAAATCTCAGCGACTTTTTAGCTCTGGATTCCTCAAAAGTTATAAATTGTTAACCCACTAGTTGAGTAATAATGTAAAATTAAAGTGTTACCCAGTTCAGTAACAATGCAAACTATTGATTGTTTTAGAATTTGGTAGTTACACCAATATGTTGTTAATGCTTACATTTTTTTAAGTGATAGCCCTTGAATAATGGTGGACGAAAAAACTTGAAGAAGCTAAGAAACGTGAAGCAATGAAAGCCAGTGTGAATTCCTCCAAAGAAGCCAAAGATACTGGTATGCATTTTTTCTATTCAGCTTATGTGTGACTTCAACTGATGGCTTGTCCGTTAGTTGTGATGGCATAGTATTTTTTTGTGACATCAGGTTCTTTTCCTCCCTGCTCCTTTTGGTCCACAACTCCCAAATTTGGGCGTGTGTTTATACATTATGTATTGGGGTTCCCATGAATAGAGATGGTGGCAAAAGTATTGGAGACTCACTGGGGCCCTATGTTGGAGGAAACCAGATTCTCATTAGCTCCTGAAGCTTCAAGCGAGGATAGTAGAAAGATGCTGGAGGATGGAACTGAGATCAGTAATGAATATATGTGCAATCTTAGTTTAGTGTTTTCACTTTTGATTTCTTGGGATTTTGACTACTAGGTTAGCATCACCAAATTATTTTGTCCTCTTCACTGCATTATGTCTTGAGAGCATGTTTTACAAAGTATTCATATAGCAGTCTTATCTATTTTTAAGTTTATGACTTGAGGATTATGGTTTCCTGACAATATCTCTAGGTTCCTTTTTTCAGCGTATTTAAGGTTATTGTTATGTTGCTAAATTTAACAATTTGAATACTTACATGCAAGAGAATGGAATTTAGCATTTTGCAGTGAAGAACTGTTAAAATTCGAAGTATTTTGTTTTAACATCTGTTTTCTTTTCCACCTTTTCCCAAGTGTGTTATTTTTGAACGAGTGATATTGTTTCTTTGTTCAATTTGTCCAAGGGCAACAAGGGTTTGGAGAATCCTAGCTTAAAATGGTACAGTTAAAGTCTGATGCATAGTTTGATATTATTTTTGCAGAAGATGGAATCATATATGGCAGGCTACTTCCTTTTGAATGCCATGCAGAACCACATATAGACTATGACGGAGCGGAAGTTAAATGGGGTCTGATGCACCATAAAGAAAGTGCTGTAGATTGTTGTCAGGATTTCTTAGACAAAGCAAAAGGTGAAAAGAAGTGTAACATTTGGGTTTACTGTCCATTTGAACATGGTTTCTATTCTCCAGATATATATCAGAACAAGCATCAAGAATGCTGGCTAAAGCAGGTACAATTCTCATGCTTCCTCCAAAACTCTAGCTATAAATTTTAAAATTGTATATTTATTTTTAAAATTGCAATACGTTAAAAAATATTAACATGACTATTTATTTTGTTTAAAATTACGCAAATTCACAACATATATATGTAAAGGGAGAAAAAAAGAAAAGGAAAAAGAAGAACCTATGTTTTCATTTAAAACAAAAATCCAATACATATTCATATTAAGCTTAGATCCAAACAGAAAAGGTCAAAACATCTAGCCCCATTGGAAAATTTTCCACATAAAAAGACACCAAATACTATCTGAAACATGGATGTTGACTGAGCTATTATCAAATGGCTATCATATAAACCACAAAATTGAAATTTTGTGTTTGTTCTTATTCAAGTTCGAGTTTATTTCAAGATTGCTATAGTTTATGGTCATGTACGATTATGAATTATATGTTGAGAATTTAAGGGCTATAGATTAATACAAATTCTCTTCTTGATAAATACTTGTGAGCTTGCTGAGTTAATCCTTCATCAAGTCAATTATCAAAGTGCTTATACAAATGTAGAGAAAAAATTGATCTTTCTTGTAACTGAGTATTTTGCAATATAGTTAGGAAGGTAAATCTCTGATTTACCTTCCTTACTTGAGGTTTCTGACTTTTACAATTCTTTCCTCAGAGATAACTTTATCATATCCTTTAGTCAATATCTCAATCTTCCAGTTACTTCAGCAATTACTAACCTTTAGCTGCTTCTGTAGAATATGTCCTTTAGTTACCTTGGAAGTTGTATCATTCAGTTCTTCCTTTAGATAGGTCTGCAATCAAAATTGTTCTTGTATTTGCTATCTTTCAAACGCTGTCACCTTCAGACTTATACGTAGACAATCTTGTCCTTAGATCTGATTTGTTATACCTTCAAACTAGTTCTTTCTTTTAGTTGGTTCTTGCACTGTCAACTTCATAGGAAACAATTCAGATTCTTTCAAACTCAATGTAAGCAGCTATTCTGAGATCCTCGAATTTACTATTTCACTGTGTATACATATTACTATTTTGACCTTATTCTGTGCTTCGATTGTGAATACTTCACTGTACATGTCTCTGACTTCTGTTGACCATTTCTGTGAGACCCTATGTGATACCATCAAATTGAAATGGCATACTTCTCATCAAGCTATGATGGCACCGAACCAGTGAGACCTTTCTCACTGTGGTAGCACGAAACAATGATAGATTTTTTACTGTGGTAGTTCCAAATTGTAGTGTCATACTTATCATGTGATTGATTACCGAGACTGTAGTTGAACTGTGATTATAACAATGAAGATCTTCACTGTAATACGAATTATACTGATATCTTTTTGTCAACACCGAGCCTTAACTGTAAATACACCTTTATAACTCATTCTCCTCACTGCTATGGTATCGAAATAATCTTATAAGAGTAGTACTAAATTGAGGCAGAGGTAATTTCAACACTATGATGTCATTGAGATTGAGATGTTACCGAGATCCTTCTTTTCATAGTGACAGAGATTGACCTTTCTTGTGAACTTGCACCTAGTTTAATTATTGGACTGTCTTACTATGATTTGAGCCTTTTTGACATAGGTCCTTTTAGAATGTTTCGAGTCCTTTCAAACTTCCTTTGATCATAACCATAGCTATGATACCATGTTGAGAATTTAAGGGCTATAGATTAATACAAATTCTCTTCTTGATAACTACTTGTGAGCTTGATGAGTTAATCCTTCATCAAGTCAATTATCAAAGTGCTTATACAAATGTAGAGACAAAATTGATCTTTCTTGTAACTGAGTATTTTGAAATATAGTTAGGAAGGTAAATCTATGATTTACCTTCCTTACTTGAGGTTTCTGACTTTTACAATTCTTTCCTCAGAGATAACTTAATCATATCCTTTCATCAATATCTCAATCTTCCAGTTACTTCAACAATTACTAACCTTTAGCTGCTTCTGTAGAATATGTCCTTCAGTTACCTTGGAAGTTGTATCATTCAGTTCTTCCTTTAGATAAGTCTGCAATCAAAACTATTCTTGTATTTGCTATCTTTCAAACGCTGTCACCTTCAGACTTATATGTAGACAATCTTGTCCTTAGATCTGATTTGTTATACCTTCAAACTAATACGTAATTACTGTTCTTTCTTCCACCTTTTGTTAACTTCAAAATTGACTGTAATTGTTACTTAAATATCCGCAGTACCTCAGAGACAGATCCGCAAATCTATTCATTCTTTTAATGTGTTCTACCCCAGACGTTAACTTAATATTTGCTCCCTTCTTTACACTGTATTGCCTCAGTAGAATCAACAAAAATTTCTTCTTTTGCACGTTTTATAACCTCAGTATCATCCAAAGATATGTTCTCTTAACCGCAACATATGTAGGGTATATATAGTAGTTCTATCCAAGTAATTAAGCCGACCTTATAGGCATTAAGTAGGCTGACTTTAACATTTGTTTGTAGGCCAACTTCATAGGCATATCTTCAACGTTTGTAAGCCATTCTTCTGCAATGTCTTGGAGGGTATTCTTCACACCTTTTACATGACTCTTAATTACACTTATGTACCTAATAGACATCAAGAAGAAGTATATAGACCTATACTAAGAATCTTTCTCATGAAACCCATGAAGCAAGTAAACCAAAAATTCATTTTATTATTATTGAATTCATCTTTACATATTAAGTAAATAATTACATAGTCATTATAATGAAGACCTACCTAGTTACACTCTTCCACATTATAACTATATATAATTTTGATGTTTCTAGGTTGGATATTTTACTATATTCATTGGAGGATGCTACTATTGATGCGCCCAAGGCTCTTGAGTTACTTGGTAGGATTCTCGAAAAATTGGTTGTTGAAGGGATATTCTTTATTCAAGATATAGCAAGGGAAATCAAGGATGGAGGTACATAGCCAGGAAGCTTATTAGAAACAAGGGGATTTTGAGGTATTTCTCAAGAAGAAAATTTCAAGCTAGTCTGCTCACAATTTTATGCCTGATCAATTTTGTGGTTTATTTGTGATCTCTCATGTTGACAAGTGAATGGTTGGTTAGTTTTTAGCTCGTGCTCACATTTGTTGGTTCCTGAAGCTAGAGCACTTTATAACAAAAATAGGCAAAGTCAAACAACACAAATGGTCCACTAGCTCTCTTTTCATTCGCTAATATTATAATGAAGTTTTATTAGAGGCACTGGTTGTTTGTTTGTTTTGGTTAGAAAAGGGTTTGCTCTTGATTTTATGTGATTTTCAATTTATCGTATGTAGCATGTTGAGAAATGGGAAAGAATAACGTGACATTTATTTTGCAGAAATTGATGCTGAAGGAAAATTGCTTTGACATTGTTGATGTTAACATATATGTTGTATAAAATATTTATAGTCTAATTTATGTTATATTCTAGTGTTCATTGTCTTTCATTTCTTACATTGCATTGTATTTTCTTTTGTTTTCAGAAAATGAGATCAGTATTGATGGTAAGAAGCATGAATTGAAAAAAGAGAAGAGCAATAACATTGGAGCGAAAAATGCAAAAAGAGAGAGGAGAACTAATCTGGTGATACCCTTAGAGCCAATATCTCGCATAAGATACACATATAAAGACTGATGATCAAGTCTTCAGAGTTGGTGAATTCACCTATAATGCCTTGACAACACAACAATAATTTTTTGAAGTGATGAAACATCATTTCATGTGTAAATTGTAGTCCAACTAATATAAAGTTGGAAACTCATATTGTAATACTTTAACATTTCATATAATATAATTTATGTGGTTTAAATTATTTATAGTTGCACTTGATGTTGTTTAGTATTGTAATTAAAATATGCGACTTTGTGTTTTCATATTAGATGAACATGCACATTGTATGACATTTTTTAAGTCATACAAATTAATTTATGTTGATTAATAATGAACACAAATAAAATGAATATACGACTAAATTAGTCATTTATAATGATTATTAATGAAAGTAAATGAAATGAATATAAACTAATAAATTAGTCATTTATATAATGAATAAATGGCTACTGCAAATGATAAATTTGTGACTGCAAATGATAAATTTGTGACTACAAATCATGACTAAATTTTGCATATATACGACTATTAGTAGCTAATTTACAGTATCTTATAACACGACTAAAATTTAGTCACATTTCTTCGGTCATTAATTGGTATCAAACGATGACTAAAATTTGCATATATATGACTATTAGTAGCTAATTTACAGTATCTTATAACACGACCAACATGTTGGTCATAGTTCTTTGGTCATTAATTGGTTTTCTCGGGTGATCATATAGTAATATATTTTGTTGTATATTTGGTCATTAATTGTGACATTTAATGACCAAATCAAAGACCAAATGAATGACTAAATCAGTGACCAAATCAATGACTAAATCAATGACAAAACGAAAGACCAAATGAATGACTAAATTAATGACCAAATCAGTGACTAAATCAATGACCAAATCAATGACCAAATATACAACTAGATAACAAAATTGAGATAACCAATTAATGACTAAGCTAAAAACGACCAAAAGTTGGTCATGTTATAAGATATTGTAAATTAGCTACTATTGGTCACCAACCGAAAATAGTCGTTTATATGAAAATTTTAGTCGTTTTTTAGTAACAAATTAGCCATTTTGTACTAGTGCAAGAGGTCAGAAACACCATAGTAGTGTTTCTCCAATGACATATGTATTAGAGGCATGTGATCCTGATAAATATGCAAATGAACATGGTTGAATTGAAATGGAGAATGTTATGGATAATCAATATCATTCCTTGATAAAGAAAAAACTTGGGATTTAGTCCCTCGACCATAAGGAGATAACATAGTGAAATTTCAATGGGTCTAGGAGACCAAATTCACATTTTAAGGTGTTATTGAAATTCATAGGGTTTACTTGGTAGCAAAGGGATTTTCTAGCAAGAAGGTATTAACTACAATAAAACCATTGTCCTTGTTGCAAAGATAAACTCTATTAAATTGATTCTTTGATCACTTATTGCTATTTTGGACATGAGGTAAAACATAAGAATGTCAAGGGTGTTTTCTTGCATGGTGATCTCATTAGAGAGGTTCATATAGAAACTCCTAAGATATTATAAGGATGGTAGTATTGTATATCAACTAAATTCTTGTCTAGTTTAAATAAGCCCTCGGGGCATTGTATGAGAGGATAAAATATTTTTTCCTCAATCTAGGTTTCAAATGTTGTGAATAAGATCATACATGTTTTAGATGCAACGGTGAAACTTTATTTGTTGCACTATGTGCTAATGGTTTAGTCATTACTACAATTAATGTTACTTTAATTTTGGACTTGAAGAAACAATGAGTGGATACATTTGAAATCATTAACCTTGGTATGTTGCATTTATTAATCATAATCGTATAAATGGACAATGTTTTATTTCTTTTTAAAACTGAAATGTGTCTTTTATCTATTATAGAGATTCAAAATGGAAGACTATAAATTTTGTGCCACACCTTACTAGTTAGGGATAAATCTAACTAAAGAGTATGATTCTCTAAAATTTGAGGCTACTCTCTATAGAAAACTTGATGGTAAATCATTTATTTATCTCACAACCCACACATAATTTCCTTTGCTTTTAATGTGATCTCTAGGTGCATGCAATATCAATGGGAAAGTCAAGCCAAAAAGAGGACTATTTGTATAGCAAGGGTACTCATCAAATTGGTATGAAATATTGTAGAAGTAATATAAACTAGTTAGTTAGCTACATCAAAATTCAAATTGGGCTGGAGATAGAGATGAAAGGAAGTTAATGTTTAGTTATGTATTTAATCTTGGATCTACATCCATCATCTAGTCTTGTAAAACACATAATATGGTTTCTGTTTTGATCTCATAAGTAGCATATATAGGTGCAATTAATATTGGCATAAATATGGTGCAAATTCATCGTCTTATGAGTGAGCTTGAATTTTCTCAGCAAGTATCAAATACAATGTATTGTGATAATCAAAGTACAATACAAGTAGTTGAGATTTTGTTTTCTTGCACTGAGATGAAATATGTGGATTTTCTTTCTCATCGTTTGAGGTAGTTGATATAAGAGACTATTATGTTTATTGTTCAGTATGGGATAGATGATAAAGTAGTTGATATTTTTATGAAGCTATTAACAAAATCTAAGTTTGAAATACTTTAGGCTAAGCTCAGGCTTCATAGCGCTGCAATTATATGGGGGTGTATAGAGGTAATTTCACTTGCTAGACCTCTAGATCATTATAGTCATGAGGGGTGTTAGAACAAGAAATCCATAACATCCCACGTTCTTCTAGATAAAATTAGTTGAAAGTCAAGCAACTGATTGGGCTCACATTAAATGTTGATTGGTTTATACGTTAAGGAAAAAAAGTACTTTGGGGTTCACCCTAGCTAATCTTTGTTGACCATGTCTTCCTCACTTCATGGAAATTAGTTATAATTTAAGGTTGTATGTAAATGATCTTATGGTTTGATATATTATGGAAGTTTTTGAAGTGTTTTGTGTTTCTATGCTTGTTGAGCTATGCTCACTTGTGATTTGGTGTTCTAACAATGTCTTTAGACATTGTCTCTTATTGGAATGCATATCTCTTCAAATGTATTAATTATTTAGTTCTAAACCTATATAAGACTCAATGTGAATTATAACAAACTCAATTGTACATAAATGAAACCAAATTTAAAATAAAATGGTTATGATCATAAGCATGAAGCTCAAATGTCTATGTAGAAAAAAATAAAAAAGAGAAGACTTGATATGAAGAAGTTCACACCATCTTTCAAAGCACCATAATGTTTGAGATATCCCTTATAAATAGTAATTAGCATGTATATTCAAAAGAAATATGTACATACTTGTGATATAATAATAAATGATGGCATTTAATTTCAATAGATTTAGATGTAAATGGGGTCCTCAAGTCAGTTGGATACACGCATGCATGTGTGTGTGAGTGACAAGACTTGGTTCACTAGCGCGCAAGTCATAATGGTATAATGATAGAAAATATATTTTACTAAAAAGAAAGTTTCAAGTTCCATCCTTGCAGTGATTTTTGAGGTTGGAATTTAGCATCCTACCTTGCATGTTAATAAAAATAAACATGATGGAAAAATTTATAATGCATTTGGTTTCTAGTGCTTGATCTTTGCATCAAATCACAACTATGTTGCATTGAGCCTCCTTTATATTTTAACACACCATAAAAATTATCTTTTAACTCATCATGTTATCTTGTCATATAACTAGTGTTTGTCCCTAGCTATACTTGAACTTTCACACATAACCATTGTATGATCTTCAACACACCATTGATCTATATTAAGTGTTTAGTCAATTTAATGTTCTTAAATGGCTTACATAAATTATCGACCAGAGTTTGTAAACTTGTGAAGAGAAAGTGAACTATATATGCTAGAAGCCTCTTTTAGCTTAGTTTATTGGTGTGATGATTGAATTTGTAGATATTTCTTCTAAGGGTGTTTTTATTCTTTATGAAATTGGTAAATTTAAATTACAACTAGGTTCCAAAAATCAACATGCTTTATACTTTGCAAAAAATGAAGCAAACCTTTTATATCTTATGAAGAAATCTTAACTAATTTATTTGTTAGTCTCTAAAAAATGTAACAGTGTATTTTTATATTTTTGAAATAAAATGCTATGGAAGTGAAACAATGAAACTTATAAAGAAAGAAACAAATCACTATTGCTCTGAACAAAAATCACTCTTAAACTAAAAATCACTCGCTCATATACTGAAAGTAAATCACTCGATCACTACTACTCAGGAAGAAATCACTCGTGCTTTTGAAAAGAACTAAATAAAAAACTGGAAAATAAATCACTCAGTGCTTTTTGAACAAAACCTACCTATAAACTGAAAAATAAATCACTCGATGCTCTTGAAATAAATCACACATGAATTTGTAAAACTACCCTGCAATAACTTACTCCTACTTAGAAGAAAAACTATGAATCACTCTGTAATTTAACAATTTAAAAGGAAAATGAATCTACATCAAGTGACGAAGGAAAAACTAAGTAAGCATCTACTTCAAATGATAATGTAAAATTCTAGAAACAACTACAACAATTGACTGAATGAAAGCATGAATTTAAACTACATCAAATGATAAAATAAAAGTATGAAAACATTTATATTAAAAACATGAAATGCATAACCTTCTCTGTTTACAGGGTCCCTCCAAAAATAAGTGGTTTCAATGATCTACTCCAACAATTAGTTGTGCATCAAATCTCCAAGATATTTCTTCATTAAAAGGAATAAAAAAAGAGTTTTAAAACTTCACAATCGCATCACAATTTCGCACCGTTCAAGTCTTTGTTTGCCTTGTATTTATAAAAGTATGTGTATAAATGTTTGAGGCTTTTACGCCTACTTAGACTAAACAATTCCTATCTTGAAATTATCAATTAACATAATATATTTTCCTCACGATTTTCTATTTGGAAAAGAAAATCGTGAAGCGTGATTGACTTGGACTCTCGCTCGCCTATTCAGCATCGTGTTGTTGAACCGCTCCTTTGACCACGCAATCGAATGGTTCTCTTCGTGATTTGGTTTAGAAAGATAGGAGGAAATCCTTGAGGAGAACAGTATCCACATTTCTATATAATTATTCCCTTAGCTGGCACCTCAAAACTCGAAAAACCATGGAGATGACTACAAAAATGCAGATCAACTAAAAAATCATGTCAATTCTGTAGCTAATACAAAATTTAACTTAATAATAAGGAAAGTTATTGGATATGAAAGATAGTTAATTTAGATACCTTACCATATCAAAAACTTGTAGTTTGATGTTATTTTGAGTTGATGATGATGACCAAAAAGAGGAAAAATAGGTAAAAGGAAGTGTCAAAAAGAAGCAATCATGAGGCTCTACATTAAGCATCAACACAACCCACAAAATTGTGTATGATTCAAAATACCACCTTAATGAGAACTCACCAGTCCACATGAAAAACATCTTATAACTCAAAGAATCAGTGCATTTGACTAATTAGGTGATCAAAGTTGACCAAGTAAATACAAATTTTGCATCAATGATTGAATTGGACCAAGTGAGTACATGCCCTAACCAACTTGATTCTAGGAACTAAAGGAATAATCAACCTTAATCATTATGCCCAAGTCCAACCATTAAGGATCACTTCCATAAATTCATTTGATCCTCCCATTATGTGCAGATGTGTCTTATTTCATTTGTAAAGGGTTCCATGTTCAATTCCAAGAATTCTTGCATTTCCTTGCAAGGTCAAACTCATGAAGTTATTTTCCTATGTGATGTTGGTCACAACATTATTTCACAATTCTTCAAACCTTGCCTAGTTTGCAAACTAACTTTATACCAATAAAAATATGTATACTTGAGAAATCTCTAGTGTTTTGGTTTGCACTCTCTTATTTGATTGTCCAATGCATATTAGTTCATTATAGGATAGCCATTGATTTGTTTACATTTAATATCTTATTCATCACTACATGATCTGAAAATGAAAAAATTTGATCTTCCTATGACACTTTGCAAGTATGATAAACTTGGGTCTTTAAATGTCAAATTAGTTTGCAAATTCTTCAAAGATGAATAGTTAATTTTTCAAATGAATTTAAAAGTGAAAAAATTCATATGAATCTCAATATGATAAACATGAAGAGGAGAATCAACCATGTGGTAATGTATTTCACCCCTTCTAGGCTACATCTTCGGGCCCTGCTCCAATGGCTAAGCCACTTTATTGATCTCAACAACAATGAATACATGACAAATATTTGGCTCTAGAGTGGAACTATTTCTCCTACAAAGAACTCTCACTAAAAAATATGACTCCCTAAAACAAGTCATCAAGGTTTCAAAGAAAAGGACTCTCTCATGATAGGTCCTTGTACTCAAGCTGAGATAAAAAAGAATACAAATACAACTACTTCACAATGGAGTGTTGGAAATATCTTTTCCCATAAGCACTCTGATAAAGAACTAAAAATAACTACTCTACTGAAGTAACAACTGCTGTAGATACATATGGAAAGCTGGAAAACCCTTGTCTAGGCTCTTTCCATGCTCATAAGGGTCTCTATATGGACTCAAAACAATATTTGTATACCTCACTAAAGGACCTGGTTCTGTACAAATTCCAACATACAATGTCAAATCATAAAACCGATGCTGCCATTGAGTTCAGAACATCTAAAAACCCTCGTCTAGGCTCTTTTTGGGCTCAAATAGATTGAAAAATGACCAAGTTATGCCTTATAGATTAATTATCTATTATCTATCCTATAAATTGGAAAAATTGACAATATGGGCAACGTTTTTTGCCTTTTGACTAACTGCCGAGCGACAATTATGCTTGGGAAAATTGGAATTCCCACCAAAAAAGGGGCAAATACTCACGTACTTAACTATGCCAATATGGCCTTAGCACCAAATTCTTAGTCCTTGAAGGTGGCCACATAGCCACATATGGTTGGGGGTCGGGCTAATCTCCCACTCCCGCAGGCTAAGTCCTCCACTCCGTCGAACATGGTCATGTGGATTTTAATATGGTCGGGGACCAGGCTAATCGTCCACCCCCGCTAGTTGTAGCTTCGCACCAGCTCATATCGGTAAAGGAACCGGGGGGCCTATCTGCCCACCCCCTCTGCTATACTCCACGGCGGTCACTGACAATGGGACAGTGCAGGGATTTATTCGCCCTCCTTTCTTTAACCTCCATCGTTGTTTTGTGGGTACGTGTTAATGTAATAAGACTGGGGCCAGGGCTAGTCGGGCGGCTCCGTCAACCCGACCCCTCCCCCCAACGTGTCAACCATATGTCAACTAATATAAACGAAGACATAAACATATCAAGAACTAAAGTAGTGGCAAGGTGGTAGGACTGTGAACTGTTGTGCGAGAGGTTGAGGGGTCGAACCCCTTCGAGGTTGGTCGTCCCTTATCATTTTTTTTGGATAATGACATAGGGACACGTGGCACCCTATCATTAGGCCACGTGGCAACTCATCATTGGAGCACTTTAAACACCCAAAACCCATTGAAATCTTGACACCTAACCTTGTACATTGTTGCCACTTGTTGAGCCCATATTGGTCCACCTATCTTCCAAACATCCCAGTCATCATGATGATGTCAGCTGTTCGACCTGCGTAATCAACATCCTAGTGGCCTTGCAAGTTGAGTTTTTAGCTATTTGCCAAAAAATTAAGGACGTGATAAATTATGCATACTGTGTCAGATTGATGCGATTCAAGTGTTGTTGGTATAATAATGATGAGATCTACGATTTGGCACTGGTTTTAGGAAATTCTGAGCACTTTTATTTTTGAGAAAATTTTGACCCCCTTGATCATTTTGGATCATTCCTCCCCACTGGGAAGCTTTTGGACCACAAAAATCATGTTTTTACTCATTAAATAAGTAAAATTACAACTTCCTTACTTTCCCAATCTCAATCCACTTTGCGTTGCTTGGATTTGGTGCCTTTGATCCCCATTTGAAGGTACTCTACATTGCCTCTGTGTGAAGTCTTTATCCTCCTGTCAAGAATTGTGACTTGTTGAAATTATTCTAAATAAACATGAGAAAAATCCGAAATGGATGGAATCAGAGCGTTCTCTTCATAACCATATTTCTGTAGTGGCTCATACAATCTTCACCTTGAAGTATTTCATTGCTAAAATACAATCAAACTTGATCTCCCACTTGGAAATCATGATCCACTCGATGCTTGACATGCCTTGCTTTTTACTTGACTTTGATTTCCTCAAGATGATCTTGTACTCCTTAATGAACTGACTGCATTTGTGCAATAAAATGCTTGGCTTTGTCCACATTGCTATGACCATCTTCTGCAAAATATTTACCAAAGATAAAATACAAAAAGACTTTGGCAAGTAACCCAAACAAGCTTCACATGGAAATACTTGCACATATGAGTGATTGGATCAATTTTAACATAATATATGTAATGAATTTTCTCATCCTAAAGTTTAGGATGCTTACTACAATATCCATGAAGGTAATTCATTTTACAATATGGAATAAATTCGACACTTCAAATTCCATACAAATTGACTCATCAACAACCCAAAATAGCATAACAATCACAAAGAAAACATTGTTGGATATAAGTGATTTATTCACAAACATTAATTTTACAAAATACCCAATATTGGGGACATGAAACATGTAAAATACAAAATAAATCCAATATTTAATTAGGCAAATAGTCCAACCATTTCTTACCCAACCAGGCTGGGGAGTTTTCTTTCTGCACTTCACTTTCTTCTGGAACCACTTCTGGAATGGTTATGGTGTGCCTTACACGTTCCTATACTTTCTCTTTCTCAGGTGATTCCATTACATGTTTTTCCTCTTTGGATGAATATGTGGATGCAACTTCCAACACTTTTCAATCCAATTCCCACTTATATTACAATGAGTACAAAAGTTTTGTGAGCGTTTCTTGGCAAAAATGTGTTTAAACTTGGATGAAGATTTTCCTTCTTTGTCTCACTTCCAATTGACATATTCATCTTCTTTACTAGTGATTTCATTTTTTGGAGCTTGGCTACACAATGGTTAGGTGCATGAAAAAAAGTGCAATGAAACACATTCCACAACGTTCTATTCAAATAATCATGTTGCTCATAGTCATAAAAAGCCTTTGAATAATCAACATATTTATACCTTTAATGATTGTCCTTTGGAATATGAGTCTTGCAAGGAGAACCTTATTGATAAGGAGAACTTGACTTAGTTCTTCCTTTGAAGTGCTCATCTCTCCTTGGAGATTTTTTTCCATCAAGATCATCATCATGCCATGCTTCTCCTTCAACCTGCAATGGTTCTTTCTTCACAAATTTCACACTTGAAGAATTACTTGACTTTGAATTTTTGGAGCATTGTATAACTTCTTATTGAACATAGCCTAATCCTTCATGCCGAGGTTGTGCTCTCACCTCAATAGGATCAATAGTTCCATGACTATTAATTAGAAGACCCTTACCATTGTACCCCATTTCGGTCAACACTTTC
This sequence comes from Pinus albicaulis, assembly GCA_034641835.2. Classification (NCBI taxonomy): domain Eukaryota; kingdom Viridiplantae; phylum Streptophyta; class Pinopsida; order Pinales; family Pinaceae; genus Pinus; species Pinus albicaulis. The sequence continues at coordinate 143,968 of JAXQQM020061220.1, forward strand.
ATACCAATACCGTTGGTATGTTTTTCAAATGATGCAAAAGAATCATGATCATTTTTAAGAGAATGAATTGAACAAGAAGTATCTTTTACCTCCTTTTCTGATTGAGACACTTGGTCCTCTACCCGGAGATTAGCCATCTCCTCCTTCTTCTCTTTTGTAGATGAAGTGGTAGATGAACACTCAAGAAAACCAATCCATTTATTTAACATATAAGAAATGTTCTTGTGATTTAACATATAAGAAGTGTTCTTGTTATTTAACAAAGGGTACACACATCAATCATTACATGACCACAAACTTGTTTAGCCTTGGGGGGAGATTCAGTAATTGAACATTCTCAAGTTTTCTCTTTAATGACATTCTACAACATTAGGCACAACTTCTTCTTTTCATCCTCTACTACTTCGAGCAATATTCTTAGTTCCATATTCTCCACTTGGAGATAAGAATTCATTTCTTCCAATTCTAGGAGTCTTGCATGCTACAAACTTTCACCCATGCTTGTTATCTGGTCATAAATTTCTCTAATACCATGTGATTTGAAAATGAAAAACTTTGATCGTCCTCTAACACTTTGCTTTAAATGTTAAATTAGTTTTCAAATTATTCAAAGATGAGTAGTTAACTTTTCAAATGAATTTAAAAGTGAACAAATTCATATGCAACTCAATATGATAAGAATGAAGAGAAGAATCAATCACATGATAACGAAGTTCACCCCTTCTTGGCTCCACCTTCAGGCCTTGCTCCAATGGCTAGGCCACTTTATTGATCTCAGTAGCAAATGAATACATGACAAAAATTTGAATCTAGAATGGCACTATTTTTCCTACAAAGAACTCTCACTCAAAAATATGACTCCCTATAGCAAGTCACGATTATGTTAAAGAAAAAGGTTCTCTCACAATAGGTCCTTGTACTAAATCTGAGATCAAAAAGCATAAAAAAACAACTACTTCACAATGAAGTGTTGAAAAGGTCTTTTCCCATAAGCATTGCGAGAAAATATTTAAAATGGATGCTCTACTGAAGTAACAACTACTGTAGATACATCTGGAAAGATGGAAAACCCCTGTTTAGGCTCTTTCCATGCTCATCAATGTCTCTGTATAGACTCAAAACAATCTCTATTTGCATCACTAAAGAACTTGGTTCTACAAAAAATTCATCATACAATGCTTAAGTCATAAAAGTTATGATGCCATTGAGTTTAGAACACCCAAAAACCCATGTCTAGGCTCTTATTGGGATAAAAAATATTGAAAAATGACCAAGTTATGTCTCCTAGATCAATTCTCTGCTATTTGTCTTGCAAATTGGAAAAAATGGCAATCCGAGCAGCGTTTTACATTGTTTGGATAATCGTTGAGCGATAATTTCTCTCGGGGATCAACAGAATTCCCGCCGCAAAAGGGGAAATTTGTCACCTACTTAACCACGCCAATATGACCTTAGCGCCAAATTATTAGCCATTGAAGGCAATCACATAGCCACATATGTCCAGGGGTCGGGCTAACCGCCCGCCCCCGTTGGCTAAGCCCTCCGCTCCGTTGAACGTGGTCGTGTGGCTTTTAATATGGTTGGGGGTCGGGCGCCACTGGCTGTAGCTCCATGCCAAGTCATATCGGTAATGAGGAACTAGGGGCTAGGGCCTATCCCCCCACCCCATCTGCTATACCTCTGTGCGTGGTCACCTGTGAAGCAATGGGACCGAGGGTTGGGGCCTATTCCCCGCCCCCTCCATTGTAGCACCTCCACTGTTCTGCCATGGATATATGGTAATGTAGTAAGACTAGGACCAAGGCCATATGCCAAAAAATATAAATGATGACATAAACATATCAAGAGCTAAAGTGGTGGAAAGGCGGTAAGACTATGGACTGTTGTGCAAAAGTTCGAGGGGTTGAACCTCACTAAGGCCAGTCAGCCCTTATAAATTTTTTTGGCCAATCATAGAGGGCCACATGTTTCCCTCTCATTGGGTCATGTGGTGTCTCATAATTGAACCACTTCAAACACCCAACAACCAATGAAATATCGACACCTAACCTCGTATGGTGCTACCACTTGTCAAGCCTGGATTGGTCCACTTGTCTGTCATATGTCCCAGTCAACATGATGATGTAAATTGTATGACATGCCCAATCATTAGCCCAATCAACCCTACAAGTTAAATTTTTAGTTGTTTGAAAAAAACTTAGAACAAGATAAATTTCGCTTATGGTGTTGTATTGAGGAGATTCAAGCATCGTTGGAATCAAAATGACTAGATCTAAAATTTGGCATCAATCTCGAGTGATTCCGAGCACTTTGATTTTTGAGCAAATTTTGACCCCTTCGATAATTTTGGATCACTACACTACCTATTTGGATACACCACAACAATTTTTGGTCCTCACATAGACTTGTCCATCATTGTCATGCTTTCATTGTTAAATCCAAGTTAAATCACTTAATTTTTGCTAGTTTGATTAAAGTTCTAAGAATCATACATGTCACACTCTTTCTATCACAATCTACTTGTTTCTTTAGGCAAGTGAAACTGAAATATATAGTTTGACTAATATACTCATAATTGAAATATAGCACATAATTGAGGTATTGATACTGACCTCAATGATGACTAATGTTTCCAACCACATACCACAAGTCACATCTTATTAAATATTTTACCTACCTTAGTTATGAAATTGGAATTTGTTAAATAATAACCCATTAGAATTAACATTATAAAAATGTATATTTCATCACTATGCTATCCAATTGATGCAAATCAACTTAATTAATTTTTATCATAAGTTGTCCTAGGGGGGCAGCTCACTTGGTGATCGAGTAATGTGAAATATGTGAAAAATTAGAGATCCAAGGTCCAAAACCCCTTATTGTGACCCAATTTATAGAGAGGAGGATAGGTTGTAGATCCCCATAGGTTTAATAGTAGTTACGTGTTAGGCATGTTGTTGGGTTCCTCTGGGATACTAAAAAAAAATGTTTATCGTAAGTTGACTTTGATCATTTGGATATCAACCACTAGATAATGTTATGATTGCATGTAGTGCCTAGATATTTAAATGCAAAAAATAATAAGTAAATAAGGTATAGATTTGGTTTTATATGCATTCACATGAGATGGTTAGGAAGTGTGGTAATTTGAAAATAAGGATCCACTTAGAATGTCCTAAAAGTTTAATTGAGTAACACCCAAACTTTTAGTTTTCCTATTAACAATGCATACTTGTATATATGATGAATGGTCATTGGTCAAGTAATGTATCTATAAACAATGCACATTGAAAATAATAAAATAAAATTCATCACTAGCTATACATAAATAAGGATAAGGTCATGGGGGCTATGTTTCCACAAGAGAAGTGGATAAAAGGGGGTCAAATGGAAAATTATACATGGGTAATAATCCCAAGCCACGTTTCTAATTTATTTTATAATAAGCCTTCTATTTTTCCTTTTTGGTTATTTTAAAAACCTCGTTATTCAATGCATATAATAGATTTGGGGGAAATTCACCTCACATAGTTATTGAAGGCATGGGTTGAGCATATTTTTTTTATAAAGTTGTGAAATTCACACATGCATTGAAGAAAGGGAAATTTGAGTAGGGGGAGAGGATAGTTTTTTTCATCTTAAGAGAAAGAGAGGAAGGGAGTTTTGGGTGCTATTGAGATAATGCAACCATAGTGGGTGTTGAAGACAACTTGCTAGAGCTAGAAAATGCATGGAGAACTAGGATATTATGTTTGTGAATGAATTTTAATTGAGGAAAATACCAACTGAGCAAGTGAAATTGTTAATGTGAGAATTCTTGTTGCAACTGAAAGTCTTAGAGTCCCCAACTGAGATATTACCTAGTGAACCTATGTTGGATTCTTAGGAGGAAGTGGGATAGAATGAGGGACTACATGGAAGATAAGGGTATCCCATTCCTTGCGTTGTGTAGGTTGAGGAGAAAGAGAAATAGTAAATTGAAATTGTTGTATGAATCAACTTGTTGTGAGTTTTACCATGTGTTTGGTTGTTGAGTGAAAAATAACTACCCATAGGAGCAATCTTTTTTGTGGGTTCATAGCCCCAACTTTAAAGTGACATGTTACCAAGAGAGTTAGAGCAATGCTTATGGTTGGGTGGAACATCCATTGTTTGTAATTAGTTGTGCAAATATTAATAAGTACTCTTATATTTCTTCTTATTTATTATGTTTATTTATTTTTAAATGATTTGATATGTTGTTACATTTTACTCTGTATTATAAATTTTAAAGGATGACGTGTATGCTTAATAACATTCTCTCACATCACTAGATTAATGATAGTTGCATAATATTTTTTGGTCATGCTTCATGCATTCATATTAATCGGTATCAAAGTATTTCATTGGGTTCAGTAGTTGGTACAATACAGATTGTATCAAATCCTTAGTTTCAACCCCGTGCCTACATGGGTCTACTATAAAGAAGAAGGGTTTTTAAGTCATGGATGTTGGGTGAAAAAAATAATTCACCCAACATAAGAAATCAAGGTTTAAATCACCATATTTTTTTATTTCCTAATGGGCTTATCCAACGTGGGAAGTTTATTTGGAAACAAAGAGGGAAAACTCAACTTGGAGGGGTGAATTGGTGGGTTTTGAAATAGTTATGAGCTCAAATTATTATTAAAAAAAAAAATTATTGAAAAAACATAGATTTTTAGGGAGTTTTTCATGTATCACACATAAAGAAGTGTGTGATATATGTGTATCACATGAAAATAATATTCATGCGATACAACATTATCACCCATGAGGATGGGCTAAGACTTGATACCATTTTTTTTAGAAGTTTCATGTGTCATACATAAATAATTTTGTGTGGTGTGATATATTGCAACAAAATATTTTATTGTGTGATACATTACAAAGGAGGAACATATCCAAAGGTTCAATACATTGCAAAGGAGTAACGTGTCTAATGGTGAAATACAATATAATATTTAGAGTTTTTGGGGAAGTTTTTGCATATCACATGAAAACATTTCTTGTATGATGCAGTGAATATTATATGAAAATATTTTTTTTTGTGACATGACATTAATATCATGATAAAAAAACTTGGTACTTAGAAAATTTGGGTATCACACCAAAAGATTTTTTTGCGGTGTAATGTGTCACACCAAATAAAAGATTAGTGTGATACACCACAAGGGAGAGAAAATTGTTACAATGATCCAAGATCTTTTACTTCAAGGACACATTTAGAGTTAGATATGATAGAGCATGTTAACCAAGTAAATTAAACCACATGAAAATAAGTGGAAAAACATAAGCAATCATGAGATCAAATACACAACGATTTGATTATGGAGGTCACCTAGTGTGGGCTATGTCTCCAAGCCCTACTCAATAGTGGGGAGGCCTTCTTTTATTAAGTGGCATCAAATAAATCAGTTATAAACAAATTTACAAAAATGACCATTATACCTCCAATCCGGATGATGGCTTGAAAATTGAGAGCTTAGCTGGAGAAATGGGCATCACCACAGGATTCATGTCATGAAATCATGTAAAATCGACTATAAATTTGTCAAATTGTGTCACTGGCACCTCTGGCCCTCTAAGGGAATCTTTTTGGCAGCTAGTTTATTCCCCTGCTCATGGTTCAACTCCTCCTCCTGCTCAAGGTTCTGCCTCTCCTCCTCTAGTATATCCTTGTCGAAATGAATAGAGCGAGTTTAAATATCATTCTGTTGGAAGATTTTACAATGGAGGCTCGTTAGGCATTGGTAGTGGGCTATAATAGGAGTGGGTAGGTTGGGGGTTCCAACCCCACCGACCCCCCATGGGCGCGTTTAACTTTTGATGCATATGTATTTCTTTTAATCACCACTGTTATATTTGAATTACATTGGTTTTTGGTTTGTTACATCGACAGACTGACAAAATGTTAAGCCGGTCGAGTTCGACACATACCAGAACACCATTGATGATCAACAATTTATGTTGTGGTTCCATCTGGGGCTGGCCAGGTCCACTAGGCATGGCCCGCCTAACCCATGCACAATGTTTCTTTATATTATAATATGATTGTACATGTGGGGGGGGGGGGGGGGTTGATCACTCACCACCGTATCATATATATATTTTTATAACTGTTGGCGGGGGTGCCAACCCACCACCCTTTAAGATATATATTTTTTCGTTTTTAATAAAACATTGGTTTAAATTTTTCTGCCAAAAAATAAGGGACATTAGGAAAATTAAGTAGGTGAAATTTTTTTCCTTTCTGGTGGCCGGATTTAATGCGCCGTGATGCTGCCAATTGTTGCCTCGTTAAGATTTCCACTCAACCAAGTTTGACTAGAACTTTGACCAGTTATAACTTGAGCATACTAACTTGGATTTGAGTGTCGTTCACACCGTTGGAATCAGGGTTATGAGCACTATGATATGGTCGTAGTTTCACTTCCATCTAATGAATTTTAGTTTTGAGCTATTTTCAAGGCCACTTATACTTTTGGATCTCCCTGGATCATTCCTCTGCACTGAGGAGATTTTGGTCCTCTAAAAGCATGAACATGTCCTGCACATTACCTGCATCTTCGTCAAGCCACACTTTCAACATCTACATTGCATGCAAATTTGGTATATTCTTTGCAATCACATACAAAACCACACATGACTCAAACAACCCCATACTTGCCAAGAGTTTATAACACACACTCTTTGGTCAATTTTACATTATAATAGAAACCAATACCCCAGCTATCAATAAAGGGCAAACAAAATCATCATTACTTTAATAAGCGATGGAAAACACATCATCACTTTTTACAATTATTTGCAACGCATGATTTACAAATCATTGCCATGACAAGCGATTATACATAGTAAAACTACCTCTTACTCAATAAGGTGAATGGGTGATCTCCTTGTGGTGGATTCACTTGTTGAATATATTCACCATTTGGTTTCTTCATAGGTGCTTCCTTGGCCTAAAGTGTTTGAGACACGACTTTTTGGTGTCCATCCTCATTGCAATAACTGCAATGAATCTTCCTCCTCCAAAATTTTAGAATTTCCTTGGAACACTTTCTTCTTGTGTGCCTCTGATAGGTGCCCGTGGAATCCTCATTATCACTGAAATGCGATGAGGTGCTTTCACCATCTGTCGTTGGTTGGTCACTGGCTGTGTTGGAGCATTCCCTAACCTCTTTTCTGACATATCCAAGTCTTTCATAATGAGGCAATTCCTCCACTTTTATGGGGTTTACAACGCCTTAGCCATTAATGTTGAGTCCCTTTCCTTGATACCCCATTTTCTTCAACAATTTTGATCCAATTCCTGTAGTATGTTTCTAAAAAGCAGGGAAATCATCACCATAAAAAGTACATGAAATTGACGAATCACTTTTTACGTCAGGTTTGTCATGTTGCAAATTCTCCAAGGCCTCCTCCTTGGCTTGTAACTGATGTTGCAACCTTTTTCTCTCTTTCTCTACTTCTTGTAGGAGTCTCCTTAGTTCAACATTATCTGTCTGAATTCTTTGGTTGATTTCTTCGATTTATTGGAGCCATGCTGCATTTGGTGCCCTTTTCATATTTGGTACAACATCTGTTGAAGTATTTGTCTCATCACTCAAATCAGAACCTAAGTTGATGGCTCCATCAGCTGAAATCCCAAGAGATGCAATATTCATTTCGTCACCTGAATATGAACCCAGGTCAATTGGTCCACCACCTACAAATCACTCAGCTATGATCTTATCATCCTCCTTTGATTCAGACTCTTGGTCTTGTTGCACGGTTGCAACTGTCTTCTGCTTCTCTTTTATGTCGTTCCTCTTAGGTCTCAATTCTGGATTCAGTTTCCAGCAATTCTCCTCATCATGCCCTTCTTTCTCATAATGAGTACAAGAGGGATTTGATCCTCTTATCTTAGCTACTGCTACCCTCTTTGGGCAGTCATCTTGTTCCTGCCCCCTCTGTTTTCAAGATGCACAACCTTCACACTAGATTCATCAAGATTTTAGGTTCCAATAATAATAATAAATAATGCAAATAACTATGCAAAGAGTTGATATATTTCATCAACATCTTAGGGGTGTCTAGTGGAACATTCAATGCTAGTGCTTGTTTCCTAAACTCCTTTGTAAAATTTTCAATATTTGGACCTTTACTTTGTTTCAAATGTTGTCATTTCATCATGGCTTTCTCCCTATAACCTAATGGGTAAAACTTCCCCCTTAAACCATAAATGAACTCAGACCAAGATGAAAAAGTTTATGACTATTCTTACCACCTTGTTGTAGCTTTCCTTCCCACCATACAAGAGCAATGCCACTCAATCGAAGAGATGCTAGTTGGATCTTGGCTTCATCCTCTTTTATTTGTTGTATGCCGAAGTCCACTTCAACCTGTCTTATCCAGTTATCTAGCTTTTCTGCAGTAGCTTCTCCACTAAATACAGGTAAATCAAACTTGACATATAAATTGAAAAATGGGTTTTTAGATGCATTCTTCTGATTCCTATTAGAATGATGAGAAGAGGAAGAATAAGAAGAAATTTCACTAGTGGATGGAAAGGGAGGATTTTCTCCTCCTCCACCTTCATGGTGTACCGATGAATGGTCCTCGGGATATTTCTTCTCATGCTTGATTGTCTTCTCATATTCTGCAAAAAACTTGTCAACTTTGTTTTCCATGTTGAAGAAGATATTGCGAAAATTCCTCTCTTCTTCGTCTCGTGCATCATCATCTACCATGTTCCATTTTCATGGTGCATGCCCCGCTTAGAGATCAAATGACTTAAGTTTTCCTTCACCTTTTTGGAGCTTGTTCCCGGTTAGCATATACTCATGCAATTCACATTGAGAAGACCTGCTCTGATACCAAACTTGATCCAATATATTTTACTTTAAGGATGCATTAGAATTACATGTAAAAAATCATGTTAACCAAGTAAATTAAAACACATGAAAAGAAGTGGAAAAACATAAGAAATCATGAGAGCAAAGACACAATGATTTGATTATGGATTTCACCCAATGTGGGCTACGTCTCCAGGCCCCGCTCAACAGTGGGGAGGCCTTATTTTATTAAGTGGCACCAAATAAATCAGTTACAGACAACTTTATAAAACCCTTATACCTCCAATCTAGATGATTGCATGAAAATGGAGAGATTCGCTGGATAAAGAGACGCCACCACAAGATTTGTGTCGCGAAATCGTGAAAAATAAACTATAAATTTGTCGAATTCTATCACTGGAACCTCTGGCCCTCTAAGAGAATATTTTTGGCATCTAGTTTATTCCCCCGCTCACGGTTCCGCTCCTCCTCCTATTGACCTGAATTTTAATGTTAGTTTTGCTGTGCTAATTTCATCCTTAGATTTAAAATTAATTTGATGATCTTATGCTTTATGTGCATATGTTTCCTTGGTGTATATGGGTGTCAAATAGGTAAATGAGCCAAGTTTTTAAGTTAAATTCAAGAGAATAAATCATGAAAAACAAATCTGAACAAAAAAAATAAAAAGTACAACAAACCATCACAATTGATCCATCGACACAATGTTTTGATGAAGGAATTCACCCCTCTTGGGCTACATCTCCTTGGTCCAACTTCCATGGCTTCGGCCTCTGTATTAGCTCAAAAGTGAAAAAAATATTGTTTATATTCACCTAGATCTCTTGAAACCTACTTCAGTGAGTCAAAAATGTCCAAATCTATCAGAAATGACTCTTCTTCTTCTCAATTTGGTCGAAAATTGCAAAATATATGGCCAATTTTTTTTTTCCCTAGTAAATTGCCTCCAAAATTGGAGAAGGCTCCAATTAGAGCTGCCAAAGTTGGGGGTAGCTCCGAATTTAGGGGTACCACCTAAAATTACACCTAACTAAACTCTAGTTAATTAATATAAAGAGCGGGATTAACTGTGGATAAGCTCGAGATTATGACAGATAAGCGCGTTTAGTGGGAGTGCTTTGATGAAGTTATGTGGTAAGGACACATGGGGAAGGGGCTGGCTCGGGATGTTGACCCCCTCCTTCCCGCCGTCGGAGTAACCATATGATTTGAAATATAAACCTATGGCATATGTTATTGAGAACCACGGTCATGGTGTATTGGCAAGAGTGGAGAGTAGTGTGGGGGAGGTCATGGGGTCGAGTCGTGACCTCCGCCCAAACCTTGGTACATTTTGCTTCGAAATAAATATACACCCCAAACCTTTGAAATATGAATAACTCAAACCTTGGATATAATACATGCGCCACCATAAGATTAAATATGCCATATAAACATAGTTTAGACTTTGTAATATGTCAATGCATGCCAACCTGTATTATAGTTCGGATTTAAAAAAAAAATCAAACTTTGTAATATATATAATGTGCTCCACAATATTATATAACATAATTCGACCATATATTAAACCTTATGACTTTGAAATGCAGACTTTGGATAGGGTCCACCAAAGGGGGCACGTGGCGGCCCCTGGCTGCACCACGTGTCAGCCTCTGGTTGGCCTGCTCATCCATATAAAAAAAAAAATTCAACTTCAAACTTAGGAGAAAATATAAAAAATTCCACCTTCAAACCAAATTAGCGAATCCTGCAGTGACACTTGTCACAGGATCATTGGGCGAAATTGAAGAATATTCCCTGAATATAATTAAATTTGATGACTGGGCTGCCATGTCACCAACCTGTCACTTGTGCAAATTTTTTAACTATTTAGGAAAACAAACAATAGTCTTTATATTCTTCATCCGGACTCTGTTTTTGACAAAAAAAATTGCGCCAGATTCCTGGCGATGAGCTCTTCGCTGTCGTTCATTTTCTAATCAATTCTGAGCAATTTAATTTTTGAGCTTTTACACTGAGCACCTGATCATTCCTCCCTAATAGAAGCCTTTTGGACCCCAAAAGCTCTTTGCTTACTGATCATGTGGGAGATTAATGTTCACTCACCCTTCCAGTCTCTATCCACTGAAATTTTCCCATTTTCATCAAATTGAGATTTTCACAAAACTTAACTTTTTCCTTGAAATTTACGACCTTCTCTTGCTGTCTTTGACACCGTCATGCTGCAATTTCCATAAATTTGCAGAGCAACAAGCTATTCTTGCAGAAACCAACTTGTTCCTACCTTGGTCATTAATCAAAGGAAACTTAAAAACTGTGTCACCTTGCACACTGTCATCATGGTGATTCTTAATTGCTCTCGCTTTGTACTTGCGTCGACTCTTGACCAATTATCTTTGACATTGCCATGTACCCTTTGGAAACCAAGAACAAGAATTTGTGGAACCCATTCCTTCTTTTTCAAATTGATTTGGCACTTTATCTTTGACCTCTGCACTCTCTTGCACTGGCATCTTGTTTCCAACATTGCTCAACACTGATGTTGATTGCTACAAATGTTTTACATCTTGTTTACCTCCTTTCAAAGGCAACCTGTTAGAGTCATGAAACATCTCATTACATGCATAAGATGCCTTAATGAAATCAACTTGTTCATTCGACAACTTGAAAGGTTTGATTCAAAACATCTCTATGTTTGATCATCAACAATGTCAAATTATGACTTGCATTCACTATCCTCTTCATTTCTCCTGCATGTATAAGAGACAAACTTGTCTTCTTATTATGCGCTCTAACTATGTACTCAATTCTATCTTTAAACAAGTGATACTTATTCTCATGGTGATGAAATACTACTTTCCTATCATAAAGATAAGGACTTCCCAAAACAATACCTAGTATCTCAAGCAACACCACCTCAAGTTCAACTTCATCAAGAAACTTTGAATTGATGGCGAATATTAGTATGCACTTCCTTGTAACCTACAACTTTGCATTCTTGCATATCCACCCTAAAGGATAAGGCCTTGGATGTCTAACAGTTTCAAGGTTTAGCTGCTTAACCAAGTCTTCTGAAATCAAGTTAGCTTGTAACCCACTATAAAAAAGTGTGTCTATCTTTGTATGTTTAGAGACGACTCTAATATGGAAAAGTTATATTATTGTATCTTCATCTTGAGTAACATTGGAACAATTTGAAGAACTAGTGCTTGATATATGCTCACCATTCAAACCCATGGCTGTAATCTTTGTCTTATCTCCTGAATCTGAACCTAAGTCATGTTCAATTATAGCAACAGTTTTCTCCTTTTCTTTGGCTTTTAGTTTGTTTGGCTACAACTCTAGATGAAGTTGCCAATAATGGTCTTCATCATGGCCATTCTTCAAACAATTTTTACATGTGAGTTTCTCCTTCTCTCTTTTGACTGAGCTATTTCTCTTTCCTCTTCCATAAAACTTGCCCTTTCCCTTACCCTCACTATCACTTTTATCATCTATGTTATGTTTCCCTCTTGCTTCTAAGTGTGTGGCTTGAACACAAACCTCATCTATGTTTGTGGGATTAAACATGAGAATAGTGTGCCTAAGGTAAATGTGCAAACCCCCAATGTAATTTAACAAAGTTTTTTGAGAATATAAATTAATACCCAAAATAAGGGCTCTTCTCCTAAATTCATGAGTATAATATTGCACACTGTCTAAAGTTTTTCTAGTCCATAATGGCCTTTTGAATGTAAACATAGTTACCAATCAAATAGGTAACTAAACTGGTACCTACTTTTTCGAGGTAGAAAGAAAAACACCCGATTTTGAAAAGTAGTGATGCAGAATCACCCTTTTATTTGGAGCATGTTTTTGGCAATTTAATTTTTTAATTTTTTATATTTTTTATGTGATGTTTTTTATGTTGATTTTGAATAGTGGTGGTGTATCATCACCCACTTTTTTTTAGAGGATTGATTTTGACACTATACATTTTCTAATGTCTTCTTCTTCCGTGAGATGTTTATTTTTAAGTGCATTTATGTACTTGTGTTTTAAAAAGAAAAAGATACATATATTTTTAAATAAAAATTTGTAATGAAATCTTCATTTTTTCACATAGATTTAAAAAAAAAAAGGGGTCAATATTATAAAGTTTATATTTTCTATATGTTTATGTATTGTTAATTAATATTTCAATGCACATCAAATAATTGTCACTAAAAAACCAATATTTTGAACTATATGGCAAAAAAATACACATTTAAAATATAAATAGAATGCAAAAAATACACATTTAGAGACTTAAAAAAAAAATGTTAAATAAACTAATTTTTTGGGAAAATATTAACAGATGAACTTAAAAAAATAACATTTTTATTGAATTTTATGTCTAAAAATAATAGTAATCACAGATTGTTTTGCAAAAAATAAGGATTCTTATCATAAAATATCAAAGTCTAAACATTACAAGTAAAACTGATTAATAGATCTCAAAACTGAGCTTTATTTGCAAGCATAACTTAAATATCATCAAGAATATCAACTAATCCATGTTCAACATCTTCTAGAACATCATTAATGTCTTCGTCCACAACATTTTCTGCTTCATTTTGGTCATTGTCATATTCTAATGGATCTTTCATGTCTGCAAATCTTCCAAAGTGTCATTTTCCAATCATTCCATATAATGGTGGTTGAGGTTCCTTTGCTTTTTTTGCCACACGTGAGTCATTAAAATCCCCTTTCCTCAAACCAAATTCTTGCTTCGCATCTGGAAGAAATTGAAGAGCGTTAATTCTTTGTTGAATAAATTTGAATTGCACTGGGTCTTTCTCAATAGCAATGCAATTTCTTCCTTTTTGTAGGAAACATGTTAGTGTTGTACCTAATCATCAAGAACAAAAGAAATAAATAAGAAAATTAGTATAAACACATAAAAAATAAAAAATAAAATATTTAAATTCAAATTTGTATAATAAAACTGACCTGAACCAGAGAATAAGTCCAAAACCCAATATCCTTCATTTGAACATAGTTCTATAAGATAGTTAATCAATGTTTGCGGTTTCTGATAAATGTTAACTATACCTCCTTTTACAACTTTATCCTCATATGTTAGTTTTCTTACAACTGCATCATGAACCAATACTTGACTATGACTCTTCCCATCTACTCGATTCATAAGAATACACTTATGGCTATCTTCTTTTGTCCAACATTCAACATGGATGAACTCACAATCATTTATAATAGGTTGATCTTCGGAAGAAACTATATTTGACTTCTACCTATAACATAACATAGTAAAAGTTCAATTAAATTGTACATAACTAAAATTTTTGTAACATAACATAGTAAAAGTTCAATTAAATTGTACATAAATAGAAAATTTTAGCAGTAATCGAACATACAATTTCAAAGTCTTACCATGTAAGTTGCATCCTTGAGTTTGTTTTTCCCTAGTAGCTTGTTAATAACATTGCAAACTGTGTCTGAATGAAATGTCACAAATCTCCAAAGTGACGATATTGTCACTTCTTGAAAACCCGTAACCAATTTACTAAAAGCTTGATATGGTTCACTATCATATTCAATGCGTGGGAAATTGAAACCATGAGGAATATCTGCAATAACTAGGGCATATTCCCTTTTAGGTATTAGTTTTGCAATGTCTTCACAGTCACTTTGTATTATTTGATATTGGATCATGTCGAGCCCATTCCAAATGAAATGATTAAGAGTAGGATCAAGTTCAAGATTCATAAGACACTTCTTTCTCATCTTTTCCAACTTAATTTTTAAAATAAAGCTTTTGAAAGTATCTGGTACCTCCATTTCCATCATTCTTTGACATCTTTAATGACATATATATATATATATATATATATATATATATATATATATATCTATATATATATATATATATATATATATATATATATATATATATATATATATATATATATATATATATATATATATATATATATAAGTAATAAAATATAAATAGTTTAAATATGAATAAAATGAATGTATAAATCAACATACCTTATTGAATGCAATATAAAAATCTTTAAGTGTTGCTGTAGAACGTGATTTTGGCGCACAACATCATCCCAACTGTCTTCATTCAACATTTTAACCATATGTTCTTATATTTTCAGAAAAATCTTATGAGTGAATAAATAAAGTTAAAACTGTTAATATAGTGACATGTATAACAAATTCTACCAACAACATTATTTTTTATTTAAAAGAAAATTATAATGAAAGGAAAATAAGAAATAATTCAAGAAATTTACTTTTGAAATTGTGCGCAAATTTCAGCCATTGATAATTCACCCGACTTCATGCAGGATGGTACTAATTTCACTAGTTTCTCATCCTTCATTCCTTGCGTTGTTCTCCAAGGTGTGATAGTCATATGCTCTGGAATTTGCTTCATTTTAGGACCTATCTTACTGTTGGTACATATTATGGGTTTACTCTTTTTAACCTTTTGATTTTTTATGGAAATATTCTCCCACTGCTCAAAAATCTCATCAATCAAATCCCATATCTCCCTAGTTCTAAATGCTAACTAAAAATGTTATCCATGCTTCTGAATATATTTGAATGCATTTTTCCATATTTTGCTTTGATTTTTTCATCAATTTGATAAACTGTTTCCACTAAACAGTCCTTTCAAAATGTTAGACTAACTTGTGCCTTATCCCCATTACATTTTTCTATGAATTCATTATGAATAAATCTGACCCTTTGGATGAAAGTAATTTTCATTTTGTACTCATTATCTGCATTATGATCCCATGTCAATAACTTTGATTCTGTTTCTGTTAAACCAACGTAAGTGATACATTTCACTGTTTGAAAAATATAGTTATTGGGATATTCCTCAATCAACTGTCTTTTAGCCTCTAACGAATGGTTCCCTCCAATTACATAATATTTATAATCAAAACATTTTGTCTTGTCAAATGTCTTTTTGTTGGGAACCTGATGTGGATTAAAAAGAACCACATAATCCACCACATGCGCATATGGATTGACCCTGAACAATGTTTTCAGATTATGTACATGTAGGTGATGGGCCTTTCTAATTTGATATTAAGATTTTCCTTCATCTGGCCTATAAAATTGGCTGACATTAAGCTCAAATGTTTGGCCACCATAAATTAATTTATTCTTCCTCAACTCATATCAAATGACATTTTGTTTTGTTTTAATAATGCCATCCTCTAACTCAACACTTGGTGTTATGATTTCTTTGCTTCCTTTAGAGCTTTCAGTTTTTTCTTCACTGCTGCTCATAACTTTTATAGGTTGACCAAGATTCGATTTCCTCTTCTTATGGGTTAATATATCGGTTTTTTTATAAACAAGCTCTTCATCATCAGGTGAAAGAGAGACATCTTTGACGATTTTTATTTTTGGTGTCTGATTTGTTTTCTCCTTTTGAACAACATTTCTAATCTCATCCTCACTAATTCTATCATAATTTTGAGTTTCATGTTCCACATCTTCAAAAGCAACATGTTTAGGTTTACTAGATTGACCCACCTTAATGACTCTTGGTTGATCCCCTCTTCGTACTATTGCAATGTCACGAGCTATTGATCTTTGCTTTATTCTCCTTTCCTCTTATTTGTTTGTGTGGAAAGCGTTGATCACAGTCATAACATTTCGCTCCATATAGTAAATACCTTCAAACATGTTTGAAAGATTCGCAACAAAATCCTATGAAACAAAATAAAACATGTCAATGATCAATAATTTTGAAAAAATTGAATGATCCTTACAATAATTCATAACATAAATATACATAAGCATACTTATAATGTTATTTGCAATGTTGCTTGAGATTTATGGAGACAACTTTGTAGATATTTCATTTATGTCATACTTGACCTTTGATAGATGATATCTAACCTTGTCACGTGTATTATTCATCCTTGCACGAACATAAATAGTGTTTGTATTCGGCACCATACATATGTCTCGTACTCTGCCCATCACTTGATATGGTTCATGTAAGTCAAGCATACCACAAATCAGATAGATATGTATATCAACCTCTGTTTCATTGTCTTCAAGATACCATGAAAAATTAGTTTTATTTATTTCATCCACATTCTTCCATTAAAAAATAAGCTTTAATGAACCTGGTAGGCAACTTGCTTGACTTTTATCAGTATGTGCAACAATGTCCTTATTGCATCCAACAGTATCCATAGTCCTGATGATGGATCCCCGTTGGGATTCGAAATGTCGACACTCGTTTTCTAGCAATGTGGATAATCCGGAATTTTTTTTTAAAAATGATCACCACATGAGTTTAAAAACCAAAATAGTATCCATAGTGCGTCCAACTGCAACTTTAGATTTGGGAGTTGCTGCCCTAGGTGCAGAAACATTCACATAAATATTTTTTGATGCCATTTTCCTGATATATATATATATATATATATATATATATATATATATATATATATATATATATATATATATATATATATATATATATATTAGTTAATGAGAAAACACATAACTTAATTAGTCATTATTATTATTATTATTATTTTTTATAATTTAAGTTTGCCAATATAAAGTTATAATTTATCAAAAAATAATGTCTATAAAATAAATTAAAAAAACAAAATTTATTTGTAAAACTAAATAAATTGAAAATAAACAAATAAAATTAACTATATAATTTTTTCATTTAAAAACAAAATATTAAAAATCATATTTACACACACATATAATATTTTTTAATACATTTTATAAAAAACTAAAAATTATTTTAAATTGTATAAAACAATTTTAATATATATTATTTTTTGATTAAAAATTAATTTCAAACGTAAGTTTATTTTTTATATTAAAAAAAACACAAAAAAATTTAATGTTTAACCAATGTTAAAGTTAAGTTTTTTGTTTTTTTAAATTTTTTATTTATTTATTATTATTTTTTTTTTTTTAAAGTTAAAAAGAAAAAAAAAATGTTAATTTTTTGTTTTTATTAAATATAAACTTAATAAATTAAATTTTAAAATTTTAAATATAATTAATATAATTAAAACATATGTTTAAAATTTTCCTCCCTCATTATGCGATGTTCTATTTATTCTTCCGCTCCCCGCTCCTTCAGGCATCCCCTTGCTCTCTGTCTGCGTGGTATTCGCCCCCTTTGCAATGCTCCTCTGATTAAGTCTTTGGATTCTCTCATCCCTATCCTTCTCACTTGCATAACTCTGCTGCGCTCAGCTATTTCGACGCTCTTCCCTCTCACTCCTGAGCCTTCCACCTTTGCAGTCACTACTTTTCTCAACTCCCTGTTGAAGCTGTGCCTTTACAACCTTCACACTTCTCTGCCTTCTGCGGATTCTGCTCCTTCCCTCTGCTCAGCAATTGCCTCCAACATGGCTCGTAGTGAAGGTTTCCTCCACTGCGCGAATCTCTAAGCTGAGTAAGAACAACTTAGAGCTCACCAAAAAATTCTCGATGCAAAGCTGCAAACAGAGGTTAAAATCTTAGATGAAAAACATGAAGCAGATGTTAATGCCTTTTTCCATAGGGTCACCTCTCTTCAAAATCACTATAAGGCACTCTCCAATCGGTGTGCTCACGCTGAAGAATCAGTTCAAATTCTCAAATACATCTTGGAGAAGCGCACAACTCCTAGTTTCAGCTCCAACAACATGAGGAATGTTGGAAATGAAGACAATACTGGTGCCTCAACATGGCGCCATCTCAGCATTGATTGATCTCCACTCTCATTATTAAGCATGTCTTTTAAATTCGTCTTTCTTCTGTCTCAGTTTGTCCGCATATATGCATTGTCTATATTTAAGCTTTTCTCGAAAACTAGAAACAAGGGAAATGTAGCATTTTGCTATAGCTATTTCCTCTATTGCACTGCAAGCAGTCTAGCATGTAAACATGAAAATTCTCTTACTCTTTTTTGGAATACAAAATACCAACCGACTATGTTTGAAAAAAAAAAAAAAAAACATATATTTTAAAATTTAAAATTTAAATTTTAAAACTTAAAATATTATATTATATTTTAAAATTTTATTTTACAACATTTAAATATAAATTATTTTTTAAATTTTAAATTCAAAATAATTTTAAAATTATATTATAGTTTATAATTATAGATATAAAATAAATTTTAAAATTTAAATTTTGTATTAAAACAATATTAAAATTATATATTAAAGTTTTTGTTTTTTTGTTTTTATTTTTGTTTTTATTTTTAAATTATATATATTTTTAAATTTTAAAACATTCTATATTATATATTTAAAAACAAAAACATTATATAATTTATATTATATATTAATAACATTTTGATGATGATGATGATGATGGTTAACGTCCATTGAGACCAATCTTTGGTCTATCGGACCTAAAGAAAATAGTTATTTAATTTGATTTAAGATTTTATTCCTATGCTTAAAAAGCTTTGAGAGAAGCCTCCCAAGCTCACTATAATTTTTACATCTTAAAAGGCTAGGAAGGTCAGTATTGCAACAAAGATTATGAAATTGAGCTCTAATGTGGTTGTACACGGGGCACTCTAAGAGTAAGTGTTTTTCATCCTCGATGTTCATATTCTCACAGAGATGGCAGATCCTTTCCATCCATGGTGTTTTAGGAACTGCTTAATGACCTGTTTCACTATGGAGCTCATGAGAGTTCGTTATAATCTTGGCTATATTAATTTTCTTCTTTGAGCTGGTTAAAACAAAGAGATAGTTTTGATCTTCTAAGGTGGGGTTGATGAACTCATAATACCTTAATTTTATTTTAGCTTCTAGATCTTTCTCACACCACATTTTTTCTTTAAACTTAGAAGTAACAATTTTTTTAATTTTATTGATGTTTTGTAATGCAACATTCTCATCAATCTCCCAATGGTTTAACCAGGCCCTGGTGTATTTATACCAACCTCGTTTAAGCCTTAGGTTTTTTTGGCTGGAATTTAAAGCTAGCTTAGGAAGTCTTTGGTCTCCTATGCTATTGAGCTTGTGCTTGTAGAATAGAAGCCTAGTCATAGCTAGGCTCCTGATAGGGGAAAGACCCACTTCTATAAGGAGAATAGGATAGGGTGTATTGCTTTTAATTTTAAGGTTATAAGTTATAAAACGCTTTTGGATTTTCTCAATCTTTCTCCAAGATTCTCTAGAGATGCTGCAACCCCAAACCTCACATCTATATAAGATAACAAGAGTGACTAAAGTTTCAAAGAGGAACTTCTTTCTATCCCACATTACGAGGTTTTCCGTTTTACAATTATTTTGAAGACCAAAATAAGCTTTCCACCCCCCATTAATCCTTTTCTAAATGCTATAGTTCCAGTTGAGCTTGTGATGAATATCAATTCCTAGGTACTTGTAAGAAGACACTTCCTCCAAGTTACTATTGTCATACATAAAATTAGCGTAAGTGTCCTTCTTGGATTTGATAATCATAACTTTTGTTTTGTTAGTGTTAATAGACATACCCATGGTAGAGCAGAAATCCTTAAGAAGTCTAAGTTGCTTATCAAGATCAGATGGGCACCTTGTGAGAAGAACAATATCGTCAGCAGAGAGAAGAAGGATGATGACTATCCCAGCTAAGATTGTGCCAGCATATCCTGCTTCCTCTAAACAACCTTATAGCTTGTCGATGTAAATGCCAAATAGGGTAGGGGAGAGGGGCAACCTTGTTTAACTCTGATATTACACTTAATATCTTTTGACCACCCCTCATTTCTCTTTAACTTGGCAATTACATTCTCGTATAACCTTATAGCGGCCGCTCTTAGCTCGAAAGGAACATTTAGCTCTTCTAATCTATTCCATAGGTTATTTCTAGGAACCGTATCGAAAGCCTTTATAAAGTCCATAAAGCAACAAAAGAGATTGGATTTATCATTGCGGAATTCCTCCATAATGATCCTAAGCGTAACGAGGTGGTTCGTTGTTGAGTGCTGCCTTCTAAAACCCGCTTGGCCTTTAGCCCGCTTACCTTCACTTTCAAGCCAAATGCTCAACTTCTTTTCCAAAATAATACCATATAACTTGGCTAAGAGAGGGATAATCATAATTGTTAGATAATTAGAGGGGTTATTTGTATCCCCACTTTTATATTTATATTAAAAAAAATTAAATTATATATTAAAACATTTTATATTTATATTTAAAAAATAAAAAGATAAAAGATTACGTTTTTCGCGCGCTAGGGCAAGAGGCCAGTAGGACGGTGTTGTGGAGGGCTGCCCAGCTGGCCTTCGGCCCCTGACGAGCGACCCAATTATTTTTATTATTATTTTTATTTAAATAAAACAATATATATTTTTAAATAAAACAATTAAAATAAAAAACAATAAATAATTTAAAATTCAAAATTAAAAAAATATAATTATAATAAAAAATATAATAATAAAATAAATTTAAAATACAATATAATAATAATTTTTTTTATTATAAAATAAAATACGAATTTAAATAATTAAATTAAAAAATAAATTGTAAATGTTTTTAAATAAATTTGAAAATGATAAAAAACAATGAAAAAAAAATTTAAAATAATTTTTTTTTAAATATAAAAAAAAACAAATTAAAATAAAAATAAAAATATAAAATATATATTTTTAAAATAAAAAACAAAAAAATAATTTAAATATTAAAAGCACCAAAAAAAAATTTAAAAAAATTTAAAATGTTTTAAAATTTGATTTATTTTATTAAAATTTTAAAAATAAAAGCAAAATACTAAAATTAGTTAACAATTAAATTGTTTTTTTAATTTACAAATATATTTATATTAAAAAAATAAGTTTATTATAAACTAAAACAAATTTATATTTTCCTTTAAATAAAAATAAAAATAAAATATGTAATGATATTTTTAAAAATAAAATTTCGTGTTTTAAAATAAATAAATAAATAAATAAATAAATAAATAAATATATATATATATATATATATATATATATATATATATATATATATATATATATATATATATATATATATATATATATATATATATATATATATATATATATATATTTGGTTGCATTTTTAGAAAAAATAAAAATAGAAAAAATATAACTGTTTTTTGGTGTGCATGGTTATTTTTTGATTTTTTCTTCTATGGAGGAACCCAACAACCCTAAAAAAGAAAAAAATTCTAAATTTTTGTCCTAAAAACCCTAAATATTATTTTATTTTATTTTTTTCACTAAAAAATATATTAAAAAATTAGGGTTTTCGAACCTAAAAACCATAAAAAACTAGTTTTGGAACATAAAAACCATAAAAAAAAAGATTTCCCCCAAACTCGTCTTTAAATGGACAAACTAGAAGGAAAACTAACATTTGAAATGCGAAAAACTCTTTTTACCAATTACCAATGCCTACACAACGCCTCCAATGCGAATGAAACGTCTACATAAAATTACCAATGCCAACGCAACATCTCCACAGAATTTCTCCAACAAAACCCAGAAGACTTGACGTGATGCGATGAGTAGAAACAATGATTCTTATTATATAGCGAATATTTTGTGATTGGTTTACTGTTTAGCGAATGTGAGATTAAAATAAAAATAAAAAATATTTACATGTATTTAATTATAGTTGATATTTGCATGTAGTTATTATAGTTAGTATTTACATGTAGTCAATGTTAAATAATTCAAATAAGAAAATTATTTTAGTTTGGAAGGTATGCATGAAAGAAATATTTTGTGGATATTTTGAATAGAAAGTACGGTGAAATATAGACTAACAATTTATTAAAATATTTTGAAATATATTTTAGACAAATATAATGTGGGGTTAAAATTAAAAATTAAAAATATTTACATGTAGTTAATTATAGTTAATATTATAATTAAAATAGTTAATATTTGCATGTAGTTATTATAGTCAATATTTACATGTAGTCAATGTTAAATCATTCAATTAAGAAAATTATTTTAGTTCGGAAGGCATGCATGAAAGTAATATTTTGTGGATATTTTGAATAGAAAGTAATAGAAAGTACAGTGAAATATTTCAAGACCAACAATTTATTATAATATTTTGAGATATATTTTAGACGAATATAATGTGGAATTAAAATTTAAAATTTAAAATATTTACATGTAGTTAATTATAGTTAATATTATAGTTAAAGTCTTGGAGCCTCACCCTTGAAACTATCTCGGCCAAGTGTAACAACATAATTGACTATAGCGAACTCTGTGTTGAGGAAAGGAGTTTCCTGGGCGATCTGTGGGACAAAGCTAACAGCAGCATGCCTCCTCCCATTCAGCTCACCAGAAAAGACACAAGCTGGAAGATCAGGCTCAATGAAGCAGAATTCGCTGAATGGGTTCATAGTTGCGCCAGACCTACCCTTTTCTTTGATGGGGCCTCGAAAATGAATCTGGGAATTGCAGGAGTTGGAGGCATCATCAGAAGTGCAGAAGGAACCACGCTTACTACTTATGAATGGGGTCTCGGTCCCCTATTAAACAATAGAGCAGAGGCCTGTTCCCTTCTCCAAGGTTTGTATCAACTTAAAAAGCTCAACATCTCCACCTTAATGATCTTTGGAGACTCCTCCATTGTTATCAATATGATGAAGCATGACCAACCTATAAAAAATATAGTCATTCGCCAAATGATCAATAGATTCCGTGGTCTTCTTGCTGATATGAAAGGTTCCACATTTTACCACATTCTCCGCAAACACAACAAAGATGCCGACCTACTTGCTAGCAGGGCCTGCACATGGAATCTAGGGCATATCTTATGCAATAATGTTCTAAATCTCTGTCCCCTGCCATGATATTGTAACAGTCTGGCTTTAGATCTCATGTGACTCCTCCCTCTGTTGCCTCTGCTTTGCCTTGCTCTCTTGGTACCTCCTTCCTGCTTTCTCTCGTGACCTTAGCTCATTGGTTTTCCCCGCGAGCCTTCTCCCTCTTCCTCTGCGAGCTTATTTATCTGACTGTTCCCCTTTTCTTTTTCATCGCTCCTCCTCCTGTTTTACTCCCATGTCCCTGTCGTAACACCCTCCCCTGCTCTGCTTGTCAGTTTCCCCTTCTGAGTTTTCCCTCGTGGCCCTCCCTTGGTGCTGTTTCTCTAACATCTCACCCTGCCTCTCTTGCGTTATCTCCTTCGACCTCCTTGGGCGTTACTCTCCCACCTTTTCTTTTGCTCCCTTCTCTCCTTTTCTCCCCCGTCGCACCTGCTACCTCTCTCTGCCTCCTTCCTAATCTGCGTTTTTTTTTGTTCTGGCCCCTTAAGGACTCTGCTCCTTTTCTCCGCTCCGTCTCCGTTTACAGCATGGCTCGCAGCGAAGACTGTCTTCACTGTGCAGATCTTCAAGTCGAACTTGACCAAATCAGAACTCATAAAAAAATCCTTGATGCGAAGCTGCACACAGAGGTAAAAGAACGTGGATGAAAAGCATGAAGTAGATGTCAATCTCTTTCTTCACAGGGTCTCTTCTCTTTAGAATCAGTTCAACAATCTTTCTAATCGATGCACTCACGCAGAGGAGTCAGTATAAATTCTCAAGTATATGTTGGAGAAGCGTATTGCCCCAAGCACCAGCTCCAACAACATGAAGGATGCTGGCAATGAAGACAATCCTGATGTCTCAACAGCCCTCCATATCAGTCATATTAGCATTGATTAACTTCCTCTCTTCTATTTTCGAATGTATTTTAAATTTGTGTTTATGTTATCTCAGTTTGTATGCTTATATGCGCTCTCTCTTTTTCAGCTCTTTTCGAACACTAGACACAAAGGAATTGTAGCCTTTTGTTGTAGCTACTTCCTCTCCTGCACTATGAGCAGCTCAGTATGTAATCTTGGAGTTTTCTCTCCTTCTTTTTGGAATACAAAATAGCAACCGACTCTGTTAACAAAAAAAAAAATATTGTAGTTAAAATAGTTAATATTTGCATGTAATTATATAGTTAATATTTACATATAGTCAATGTTAAATCATTCAAATAAGAAAACTATTTTAGTTTGGAAGGCATGCACGAATGAAATATTTTGTGGATATTTTGAATACAAAGTACGGTGAAATATTTCAAGACCAACAATTTATTAAAATGTTTTTAAATACATTTTAGTCGAATATTTTGTATGAAATATTTGAAACAAAAATTTTGGAGGGAAAGTTTTTTCGCAAATTTTTTTGGGGGGGGGGGAATTTGGAGGGAGATTTTTAGTCTTTAAGCTATATATTGTACTTGGGAGAGAGACAATTGTATCATTCAACATCTTCTTGTTGAAAGCCATGGGTTTTTCTAATAGTGAAGTTTTTCTTTCTACAACATCAACATCTTCGTCACGCAACAACTTTATTCAAATTGATGAATATAATAGGATTCTATTCACCATGAATAAAGAGTAAAAATTTGGACTTGGTCGTAATCCTAAGGATGATGAGAACAAAATTGATGAGGTGTAACAAAAATAAATTTCTGTAAATCGAGGGTAAGTTATTCCACTTACTATTAATCTTGAGGATTATGAAAGTGTCAGTGATGAAGGGCATGATGAAGAATTTGCAGAGTCAAAATTTTCACTGCATCCTAATCCTAAGGATTATGAGGGCACCACTGATGAAGGAGGGGATGAAGAATATCCACTTCGTCCTAATCCTAACGATTATGCGAGCACCACGGATGAAGGGGGGAATGAAGAATTTGCAGAGTCAAAATATCCACTTCGTCCTAATCATAAGGATTATCTGAACACCACTGATGAAGAGGGGAATGAAGAATTTGTAGAGTCAAAATATCCACTTCGTCCTAATCCTAAGGATTATGCGAGCTCCACAGATGAAGAGGGGAATGAAAATTTTCCAGAGTCAAAATATCCACTCCATCCTAATCCTAAGGATTATGCCAGCACCACTGATGAATAGGGGAATGAAAAATTTCCAGAGTCAAGATATCCACTTTGTCCTAATCTTAAGGATTATGCCAACACCATTGATGAAGAGGGGAATGAAAAATTTCTAGAGTCAAAATATCCACTTCGTCCTAATCCTAAGGATTATGCCAGCATCACTGATGAAGAGGGGAATGAAGAATTTGCAACATCAAAATATCCACTTTGTTCTAATCCTAAGGATTATGCGAGCACCACTGATGAAGAGGGAGGTGAATTTCCAGAGTCAAAATTTTCACTTCATCCTAATCCTAACGATTACAAGAGCACCATTGATGAAGGGGGGGATGAAGAATTTTGAATAAATATAGATTCAAGACACCCACTTATTCGTAATCCTAAGGATTATGAGAGCACCAGTGAGGAAGAAGAGGGGCAAGATGAAAAAATTATAGTGAATACAGATTCAAAGCTTCCACTTAGGCCTAATCCCAAGGATTATGAGAGCACCCTGAGGAAGGGGAGGATGAAGAGTTTCTTTCAAATGATAATTTTAGAGGCACATATCTGAATAATGCATTTTCTCTAAGTGACCGTTTCAAAGACACTCATGGTGATGAATAATTGAATCCTCTAAGGGAAGAATTTGAAAGCATGGATCAAGATGGTGAAGAATTTTGTCTGAGTCAGGGTTACAAAAGCGCAGATGATCCTTGTGAAATGTTTTCTTCAAGTGAGGATGGTAATGAATATTTTCCCGGCAATGATGCTGATGAATTTATTAAGTATGTCGAGAATGATGATAGTGGGGATAATATTCCTCCTAATGGGGATGAAACTGCTTCTACAAAGGATAATAGAATGATGAAGCCGTTGCAAGCAAATATTGTAACTAGGAGTAGGATTAGACCTTTTCATATCAATCCAAAACATTCCAGTTATACAAGGGCGAGGACAACATATCTCACCAAAATAAGTTTTGTCGTTCATTTGATTTCAAATGAATGTTGTCGAAGGGATTGCTTGAAACATATGGATTTCAACTTTGATTTGGAGAAAAGGAAAATATATTTGTTAATGAATAAAATCATGCAAAATTCATATTTAGTGGGTTGCATTCTCTACACTAGCAGGTTATGATTATCATATTGGGAATGTGTTGCTCTGCAGAAAGGCTTTCAAAATGTTGCATTCAATTGGTAATTTTCATCTGTCAAGAATCCAAGAAAAAATGGAAAAGGATCCCACATATTATTCAGAAGTCTGTTATAAATGGGAGGTTGGGCCATTAGAAAATACTGCTATGTCATGGATGAAAGGCTTCTTTTCAAATCACGGAGAGTGTATGCCAAATAAAGACACAATACATATTCCAGATAATTTCTCAAGGCGAGAAACCTTCAGATTATACAAAGATTATGCATAATCTGCTGAAGGAGTTGGTAATTTTATTACATATTCATATTTTACAAGGGTGTAGAAGAACGAATTCAACAATGTTCGTATTCCTAAGAAGACAAGGATGGGGGTTTGCAGCACATGTGCTTCTCTTAAAGCAAAAAGAGATAAATGTCAAGGGGTAGAAAGAGGTATGCATTCAAAACATAATTTTTTAAAATTGGATAGTTATCAGCTATGAAAATATATTTATTCATATGTTTCTTTTATTTTATGTGCAGATTTCATTGTCAAAGAACTTCAAGAGCATCGCAATTAGAAAACAAGTGAAAGGAAAAATTTGTATAAACTTCGAAAGAAGTGTTATGATAATCCAAATAAATATTTGGGTTTGATAATTGATGGTATGGACCAAAAGAAAACACTTCTGTCACATTTTTTCTGCACACCAAAAGAATTATAGGAGGAAAATTTCATTCAGTTTCACTTGGTTGGTTGTATGGTCTTTAATGGGAAGATGTTTCCAAGGGTTTTCTTCACAGCTCCAAATATTCATAATGATGAAAATCTGACCATAACTATAATCCATGATGTGGTTACTCATTGGTCTGTTATTCTTCTTGAAGTTTTGTATGTACAATCAAACAACACAAGCTGTGAAAACAAAAATCAAGTTCATTTTGGGGATCTAAACATGATCGTTGAATTGAGAATTTTTAAAAAGATAAAGGTTGGTTTCCTTCTTGTTGGGCATACTCATGATCATATTGATCAAATGTTTAGTCATTTTCAGTAACATTGAGGAGGAACGATGTTGGGAGCCTACCATCATTAATTGAATGTATTAAGAAATCCTACATTCCAGAGCTTGTTTTTCATGTGTTGGAAGAAAATATTGACATGCGAAGGTTCATTTTGGGATCGCATGGTGAGGAGAAATGCATTGAGAAACCTAAAGACATTAGCTTCCAACATCAATTTCATATCAAAAAAATTGATGGGATAATGCTTATATGGGGCAAGAAGTACTCAACTGTTGCAGAATGGGGGCCATCATCAGGTTTAGCAATTTTGAAGTTCATTCCATAGCGTCCAATAATTTCATCAAAGATATTGTTATTACAGTTAGTTTCTGAACTCCATAATGCACAAAGGGATAAGAGAGACATAAATTATTCTGAATGTCTGGAGGAAATTAAAATATGTAATAGAGATACATGTGAGTACTTTGATGTTGCTGATTTAGTTTGGTGTGATTATTTTTTTCAATAATCAAAGTGATATGATTTCAAGATCAATAAATGAGGATACGATTTTGAAGACTCCATTTGTTTGGCCAAAAAATATTCCAAATGAACATGAGGAAACACACACTGTTAAACAAAAATAGTCTCGAGCAATTATTAATTCTCCACAGGTAGAGGAAAGAGAAATCTATATTGGTTCTAAAAGATCACATGCACAACTTGAAGCCATGGAAGACCTTTACAGGGGTTCTATGCAGGATGTTAAGGAGGGTTGCA
This sequence comes from Pinus albicaulis, assembly GCA_034641835.2. Taxonomy (NCBI): domain Eukaryota; kingdom Viridiplantae; phylum Streptophyta; class Pinopsida; order Pinales; family Pinaceae; genus Pinus; species Pinus albicaulis. Next base: position 172,633 of record JAXQQM020061220.1, read on the forward strand.
TGATAGCAATGTTAGCAGATGAAGATCCACTTGGCTATCAATTCTAGATTGCCAAGGTTATAAAGGTCATTAATTAAAATGAAGATATTACAGCTGTTTATGTACATTGGTATGCCACAAGTACCCACCCTTTCAATGGTGTGTACAAGCCAGAGATGGCAGTTGAAAAAAAACTTGGTAGAAAGAGAAAAAGAAAGGGAACAAATATAAATCGTCTATGCACAGATGTCTTAAAATTGGAGGATGTTGACATATTTGTGTATGACTTAAATTTGACAAAGAGAGGAAATCTTCGGTTGAAAACCATAAATATTTTGAAGAAATTGCTACCAGAACAAATACTGCTGAGATGGGACTTTGCTGAATGTATTCGTAGATATCCAAGAATTTTGAAATCTGAAATGGTGGGCATGCATGTTGACTCAGATGGAGCACTAGTTGATGAAAGAGAATAATATGGATCATCTTCATCTGCATCGAGTCATTCATCTGAAGATGTAGGTTCTTATGGTATGCCAGAACCTATGGTTGATTTTGAATAACTGTCTAAGACATTTTTATGTAATTTATGTTTGCATGGTAACTTGAAATAAATATTTTGACTTCCATATGATTTTTCATGAAGTTATGAGGCATTTCTATGTTTGTTGGATTATATGTTTTAATTATGAAGAATTCATCTCTTTAGAATATCCACAGTATACCAATGTTGATATTTTGAGTAAAAGTAAAAAAGAAAATAGAAATGAATATTGAATTTTTAGATAATGCAGTGATATTGCCATGATATTATGTATTGTTACCATTTGGTATAAGATACTTCTAAATTTTTAAAAAATTATATGCCTCATTGATAGGGGACACTTTGTTTTGATGGTTCATTTTTAGGTTTTGGTTGCAATTAGATTTAAATTTTTCTTAGGCTAAGATTTGAAAAGAGATATATTTTTATCCATTAAAATTAAAATTACTTTTGGAATAATAAATATTTCATTTACTTGTTCATTTTTAAAAATGGTTTAAGTCATATATTTCTCCATAATTTCATGGTTCAAGTATGTTGAAAACTTAAGATTTAAAAACTTGAGATTTACAACTTGTCATTAAGGTTTTTATGCGCTACGAAATTTTATCTTTAATGTTATGGTTGAAAACAATTACAATTTTAGGGTTGGTTAGAGTCAAGAGATTTTATCTTTAACAACATGGATGAAAATTGTTGGAAATTATAAGGTCTTCAGACATGATTTTTTTATCTTTAAAATCATGTATCAAAATTTTTAGAGTTTTACGATTTTTCAATGTCCTAATATGTTTTCTTTAATTCCATTATTACAATGTGTGAAAATTGTGACACAATGTTTTTTTTTTGTTATTCCAGCAACAACTCGTTTTGTTTTGAGGGTATTTTTTCAAGAAACAATTTCATTTTTAGCATAATTTTAAACAATGTTGAAATTTGGCCTTGAGAAAAAAACAAATTCGTTCTAGAATACACACTTTTTGTTTTTGGGGCGTTTTTTCATGTTTTTTGAGTCTTTTTGGGCTAGAGTTCCCGTTTGATCGATAACTATGTTTGTAAGCTAATGGATAGAATTTCCTTTTAATGGAAGCAATAAAACTTGACCAAGACATAGAGATCGTACCGTAGTTTTTAATCTCTTCTTGAGTCCTTGCTTCCCACCATACAAGTGCAGATCCTTCCATCCTCAAAGAAGCCAATTGAATCTTTATGTCATCTTCATGAAGGTTCTGAATTCTGCAATACACCTCCAATTGACGTATTCAATTATCAAGCCTCTCTACATTTACCTTGCCATTATAAATTGGAAGCTCAAATTTGACATCAATTTTGAGTAAGAGTGTTTTTCCTTGTGTGGTCTTTGAGTGAGTATGGGTAGTTTTTGTGGTGGAAGTGGAAGATGATGCCGATGGAGAAGATGAGGACGATGAAGATGGTGGAGATGGAGGTGGATTTCCTCCACTACCCTTTGAATCCTTTTCTTCATCTTTCTTATCATTTGAAGTTCCTTCTCCATGTGGAGGCTTAGAACCTTCTCCTACCATCCCAATAGTAAATTAATCAAATATAATTTTAACCATCCTCTTTATGTCATTGAAGTATTTATTAACATCATCCTCTTCTGAATGACCTTTAGTTTCTCCAACACCTGTCATGATGGCTATGGATTCAAGTTTAACTTCTGGTTCTTGTACCTTTTCAATCAACTTAGCTTTTGGTGCAACTTTTACCTCCTCAATCTTAGCTTCTTGAGATAAAACTTGAGGTGCTTCAAGTGCAGCTGTGAGTGAAACTTTGGGAAGAGATGGTGCCCTTGTGGCTCTCCTTATTCTGGTCCTAGTCTTAGGACTTGCAATCAACAATTTACCTTCACCTCTCTCCAAATTTAACCTTGTAAGCATCACAAATTTGCAACCATTAAAACCCTACTTGCACAAAACTCAAGCAACTATCAATCAAATAACCTTAGCAACCTTGGGCTCTGATACCAAATTGATTTGAATTTTAATGTTAGTTTTGTTGTGCTAATTTCATCTTCAAATTTAAAATTAATTTGTTGATCTTATGTTTTATGTGCATAGGATTCCTTGGTGTTTATGAGTGTCAAACAGGTAAATAAGGTGAGTTTTTAAGTTAAATTCAAGAGCATAAAGCATGAAAAACAAATGCTGAACAATAGAAATAACAAGTACAACAAACCATCATAATTGATCCATCAACACAATGTTTTGTTGAAGGAGTTCACCGCTCCTGGGCTACATCTCCTTGGTCTAGCTTCCATGGATTGGACCTTTATACTAGCTCAAAAGTGAAAAAAATTCTATTTATATTCACCTACAGCTCCTGAAACCTATGTCAATGAGTCCATATTGTCCAAATCTATCAGAAATGACTCGTCTTCTCAATTTGGTCGAAAATTGCAAAAGATATGGCCAAAACAAATTTTGCCTAGTAAACTGCCGCCAAAACTGGAGAAAACTCCAGTTAGCGCTGCCAAAGTTGGGGGCAACTCCAAATTTAGGGGTATCACCAAAAATTCCGCCAAACTGAACTTTGGTTAATTAATATAAAGAGCGGGATTAACTGCAGATAAGCTCGAGATTATGGTGCATAAGCGCGTTTGGTGGGAGCACTTTGATGAGGTTATGTGGTAAGGACACATGGGGAGGGAGCAAGCCCCCTCCTTCCCACCGTCGGAGTAACCATATGATTTAAAATATAAAGAGTGGGGAGTAGTGTGGGGGAGGTCGTGGGGTTGAGCCCCGACCTCTGCCCAACCCTTGGTACATTTTGCTCCGAAATAAATATACACCCCAAAACTTTGAAATATGAATAACTCCGACCTTGGATATAATACATGCACCACCATAAAATTAAATCTTCCATATAAACATAGTTCAGACTTTGGAATATGTCAATTCATGCCAACTTGTATTATAGTTCATATTTTCAAATAAATCGAACTTTGTAATATATATAATGCGCTCCACCATATGATATAATATAATTCAACCATATGTTAAACCTTCCAACTTTGAAATGCGGACTTTGGATGGGGTCCACCAGAGGGGGAATGTGGCGGCCCCTGGCTGCACCACATGTCAGCCTCTGGTTGGCCTGCCCATCCATATAAAAGAAAATTCAACTTCAACCTTAGGAGAAAATATAAAAAATTTCACCTTCAAACCAAACTGGAAAATCCTGCAGTGACACTTGTCATAGTGTCATTGGGCGAAACTGAATAATATTCCCTGAATATACTTAAATTTGCTAACTGGGCTACCATGCCACCAACCTGTCACTTATGCAAATTTTTAGCTATTTAGGAAAACGAACAACAGGCTCTATCATCTTCATCCAGACTCCGTTTTCGACGAAATGAATTGCACCACATTCCTGGCGATGAGATCTTCGCTTTCGTTCAGTTTCCAATCAATTCTAAGAACTTTAATTTTTGAGCATTTACACTGAGCACCTAATCACCTTCTTAGGGTTTCATCGCTCCTCTTCTGGCCTGTGCCCATCAAAATAAATAATGTGAGTTTAAATATCATTCAGTTGGCGGATTTTACAACGGATGCCTGTTGGGCTGTTGGTAGTGGACTATAATGGGAGTGGGTAGGTCAGGGGTTCCAACCCCACCGACCCCCCATGGGCATGTTTAATGTTTAGTGTATATGTATTTTTTTTAATCACCACTGTTATATTTGAACTACGTTTGTTTTTGGTTTGTTCCGCCAATGGACTGTCCGACTGTTAAGCTAGGCAGGTTTGACACCCGCTGGAACACCGTTTATGATTGACGGTTTATGTCGTGTTTCCATCTAGGGCTGGGTGGGTCCACCCACTGCATATAAAATATTTCTTTATATTATAACATGATTGGTCGTGGTGGAAAGGTTTGACCACCCGCCACCGTATCCTATATTTTGTTTATAACTGTTGGCGGGGGTGGCAACCCACCACCCTTTAATATATATATTTTTTCATTTTTAATAAGACATTGGTTAAATATTTCTGCCTAAAAATAAGGGAAATTAGTAAAATTAAGTAGGAAAAAAATTTTCCCATTCCGTTGGTTGGATTTGGTGTGCCTGGATGTTGCCAAATTGTTGCCTCGTTAATACCACCACTCAACCAAGTTTGACCAGAACTTTGACTAGCTCTAACTTGAGCATACGAACACGGATTTGAGTGTTGTTTACACCATTGGAATTAGGGTTACGAGCACTACGATATGGTCCTGGTTTCACTTCCATACGATGAATTTTATTTTCAGCTATTTTCAAGGCCACTTGTACTTCTGGATCCTCTTGGATCACACAATGCGATAAAATGAGTTTTCATAGTAAAATGAGTAAAATTATTTTTGGAGGAATGTGATATAGGAAGGGGAGATTTCCATTTATGAGAAGGAAATAAATATGGTTTCCATGTAATACATCGCATAAAGAAAATTTCCTTGTGTGATAAATATTTTGGAGCCCAGAGAGAGAGAGAGATAATTGTCACAATGCAATAAACAAGGAGTTTTCATAGAAAAATGAGTAAAATGATTATTAGAGGAGTGTTATACAGGAAGGGAGAATTTCCCTTTATCAGAAGGAAATAAATATGGTTTCCATGTAATACATCACATAAAGAAAATTTCCTTGAGTGATAAATATTTTGGAGCAGAGAGAGAGAGAGAGAGAGAGAGAGAGAGAGAGAGAGAGAGAGAGAGAGAGAGAGAGAGAGAAATAAAATCTTATGGTGTTATGTATCACAAGTAGAAATTTTTTATGCCACGTTAAATAGCTCAAAGGAGACACAACACCAAGGCATGTCAGATGAGAAAGTTTTTTTTATCTTCAAGTGATATGTCACACGAAGAAGAAAATCATCACACCATAAAGATTTTTGAAGCAATATCGTAGAGACAAATTTGCTAAGGATGGTGTATTGCAAGAAAAATATTTAACTAACCATTCGATATGTCACATGAAGTTTCACATGTGATAAATATATTTTGATCCAATTGCAACATATCACATGAAAATAAATTTCTTGTGTTATAAAGAAAGACAATAAGAAAAGGAAGCGAAATTTTTTAAGTGTGAAAGTATCACAAGGAAATATTTTTAGGAGACATAGAATGTCACATCAAAAAATGATTTCCATGTGATACACTGCAAAAGAAAAATATTTCCCATGAAATACATCAGAGAAGAAATTAGAAGAAAATTAAAGGAAAACAAGGATTTGAAAAAATGAAAAGTCTAGAGCCAAAATCTTAGTGGAAATTTTGCAGTGAGGAGGACTGTAAAATTGTCATTGAGGGTCACTGGCCAATTATGCTCCAGATTTATAGAAAATTCAAATTGGTTGTTTTTGAAGAACATGATGGTAATTCTTTTTAGAGGTCCTATTGCCAATGAAATTTTATAGTGAATCAAGGATGCATACATGGTGAAACCTTATGGTATTTTTGTTAAATTCCAAGAGGTTTGGATTTTGGACGTAGAAGCCAACCAAAATTCACTATTATGAGCCACTTTTTGAGGATTTTTGAGATCTAGAAAAGAAAAATGGCACAAGGTTGCAAATATAGAAAAAATTATTTACTCAACATTTTACCTCCTTATCAAGTTGGACAACTTTGTGTTACTAAATTTTTCCCTGTTTTGATCCATTTGGGAGATAACAATTTTTGGTGAAAATTTGAAGTTTAGGAGAAACAAAAAATGTTGGCAAATCTAGATTGATGTAGAATCTGCAGGGGGCATCTAATTACCAATATAGAAATTGTTGTGTAGTCACAATTATGAATGTTTTCCTTGCCCCATACACAAATTTTCCTAGTTATCATTATATTTCCTTCTACTGGTGGTGAAAGTTAGGCTCTAAGTTGGTTTTCCCTAGTAAAAATGGGCACAGTCAATTAAATTAAATGGTAATTTCAATAGCAATAACTTTTATCTTAGAACCCAAAATGAAGCATAAGTATAATAATTCGAGAGTTAAATAATAGGATATTATCTTCTAAGGCTCAGAATTTTGATTAGGGCATCCATGTTATTCATGAATTGAGATGAGTAAGGACCTCGAGCTTAAACAATGAAAATTTTACAATATATATAATTTTAGTAGCATTTGTTGCATGAATTTTTTTATATAATTATGGGTTCATGCAAAAAATATTTGACTCACAAATGAGGACTAGAGAGATGGATGGTGGTGAAGTATCTCAAAACCATGAAGATGAAATTAGAGGGCTACCTATCAACCTAGGGAATGGAAACCAAGTCAAATGGATATAGAATTAGGGTGGAGCCTATAGAACTAGTTGATACAATGAAGAGTCTGTAGAAAAAAGTGTTGAGCTATCGAGAAGATAATGAAAAGTTGATAAGATCTTAGGAGGAGTAGAGCTATATTAATAATTAGTTCATATAGATTTTGGATAATTTGTAAAGGATAATCAATACAGATTCTAACACAAAATAAGTAGCTACTGTAATACATGAAACAACATCTAGATCCCAATGATAAAATGGATTATCATAGGAGATCTCGACACTCAAGAAGTGTTACTAGATATCATCATTCACCTAGGTATTCAACCATAAGAACACATGCATTCTCAAAATCGGACAATAGTCCTGTCAGATACAGAGGAGGAGGTTTAATTGGATATTTTGCAAGGAGATATTAGGAATTTCAATCCACCAAATTTTGATAGAAATAATAGGAAGGGTGATGATGTTGAATCCTGGTTGTTGGGCATGAGAATATATTTTTAGCTACATAATTATTCATAAAATCTAGAAGCAAGGATTGTCACATGTCATAATTATGGTGGGACTAGCTAAAACATGTCAAGCACATTAAGGAGAAGAGAATTTCCTGGAAACAATTTAAGAAAGACTTCTAGCAAAAATACTTGTTAGAGCATTTTTTGTGTTAAGAAGATGCAATTCTTTGAGCTCGAGTTAGGAAGCATGACCATGGAGGAGTTTGAGAGGAAATTATTAAAGCTTCTAGGGTATGTAGATTTCATGAAGGATGAGAAGGTGAAAACTTAGAGGTTCTTGAGTAGGTTTCCATCATTATACAAGGATAAAATATAATTTGATGAGTCTATGGCCATGGAGAAATGCACTAGGAAGGCCAAATATTTTTATGAGAATAATAAAGGGAGGAAAGTTTTTCAAAAAAATCTAGATGGTAAGAAGAAGGGAAATATGGATTAGAGGAGGAAGGATTCAAGTTATATTTCATTAAGAAGAAATATCAAGCATATTAGCAAGGGTATCCAAGAAAAGGTGGACCCAAAGGACATATTCCCCAGAGAAGAGGCGAGGACAATGGTACATAAATCATTGGGGATGTGAAGGAGACCATATGTATAATGATTGTCCCCACGAGGGAGATACACTGACGATTGTACATGACATCTAGGAAGATGATATGATGGAGTAGATGGGTGAGAGCATGCCAAGAATCTATGTATTATTGGACAATACACAAGCAAACTACTAATGCCACATGATTGATGTATAAGGTAAGAGTGATAATCATCCCATAACTATTTTGACTGTTTATAGAGCTAGTCATGGCTATATAGATCCTAATATGGTTGAAATATTTAAACCTAAGATATGTAAGAATTAATGGTATTGGTTAGTTTATCTAACCATTTGGACCAAGAGAAATATTAGTTAGCTTGTCAGGGATTTCTCAGTGAACATGAATGAATCCAACACTAAGGTAGATTTGAACATCATACCACTCGAGTCATATGGTTGCTTGATTGGTATGGTTGGTTGGAGAAGCATTATGTTGCCCTATATTATTACAACAAATATTTCATGTGCCTTGACGAGGAAGGGAATTCAAGGATAGTTCTAGGCTAAGTCACTAGGTTTGACAAACAAAATTGATTAAATTCAAAGGTCATCGAATTTCATTCCTCAATGAATTTATTCAATCAAGTTAGCAAATATCAAGCCAAACACGAACATGAATAATCTCTTGAAATTCATCTAAAATTCTATTGAAATTCAATTCAAGTTTGTTAAATCACAAGAAATTCAAAGAGGCTCATTCTATATATATATATATATATATATATATATAGATATCTTGGGAGTCTATGCTAATGGAATGCTATCTTTAAATGTCAAACTTGACAATGAGGGAGAGACCAATACGAGTTAAGTTAATTTTGGGAGAAAGAACATAGTTACCGATCAAACGGGAACTATTACCTCAAAATGAGAACTCTAACCCAAAAAAACTCAAAAAACATGAAAAAACAACCCAAAAACAAAAAATGTGTCTTCCAAACGCATTGTTTTTTTTTAGGGTCAAATTTCAACATTTTTTAAAATTATGCTAAAAACCATTTTTTTTCTTGAAAAAATGATTGAAAAAACACCCTCGAAACAAAAAGTGTTGATGGTGGAATAACATCGCCAATGTTTTGTGTGCAAAAAACAACTTGAAAACGAAAAGTGTTGATGCTGGAATAACGTCGCCGATTTTGTGTGTGCAAAAATGAGCTTGAAAACGAAAAGTGTTGTTGTTGGAATAACGCCGTCAATTTTGTGTGTGCAAAAAACACCTTGAAAACGAAAAGTGTTAATGTTGGAATAACGTCTCTTTCTTTTCGGGGTGAATTGTCAACAATTTTTAATAATGACATTAAAGTTAAAATATTATTACTTTGAAAAACCTTAAAATTTCAATGATAAACATGACATTAAAGATAAAATATCAAAAGTCTTAAAATTGCAACAATTTTTACGCATAGTATTAAAGATAATCTATTATCTGAAAAGCCTTGAAAACCCAAGGATGACATTCAAGATAAAATATCACCTTTATGAAAATAAAATTCCAACGATTTTTAGGCATGGTATTAAAGATAAAATATCACTTGTAAAAAAAAAAAAACCAAAAAAAATTTCAAAAGAAAATAAATAAAGGAAAAAAAAACACACCATTTGAAAAAAAATTAAAAATTAACCTAAAACAATATATATATATATATATATATATATATATATATATATATATATATATATATATATATATATATATATATATAATAGTAACAATAAAAAAACCACATAATTAAAAAAAAAAGATAAAAAAAAATAGTTAAAATTAGTTAAAATTTAAATAAAATAATAAAATAAAATAAAATTTAAATTTAAAAAGCAAATAAAAATAAAAATTTTAAAATAATAAAAATTTAAAATGAAAATTTAAATAATAATTTAAATTAAAAAAAAAATGCATATAAATATATGAAAAATACTTTTTTAAATAAAAAAATTAATAAAATTCATTTTTTATTTTAAATTAAAAAATAAAAAATAAAAAGTACAAATTAAAAAATGAAAAAAAAAAACATTTTTCTCCCTCTGCTCCAATCCAGGCCATCCACTCCATCCATAAAGATTCTCCCCTCTCTTGGTCTTCGCCGGCACCTCACTCGTTCAAGCTGAACTTTGATGGCGCAGCCAAGGGCAATCCCGACCCGGCTGGTTTTGGTGGCATTTTCCGAAATAAGGACAACTCTATTATGCACATTTACTATGGCTCTCTTGGTAGAGACTCCAACAATGCCGCAGAGCTCGAAGGATTATGGCACGAAATCTGCATAGCTGAAAAACATAACCTCTTCCCTCTGGAGGTTGAAGGGGACTCCCAAATCCTTATTGAAGCTACAATTCGAATTCAATCAGGCACTCCTGCAGCAAAGTTTGCTACGAGCTGGTGACTCCTCAGCAGGTTAGAAAAAATTGAAGCTTGGCTCAAAGCTCCTCGTACCATCACCTTCAAGCACATAAGGCGTACAACCAATAAAGTGGCCGATCGTCTAGCGAATCATGGTGTCATTCAGCAGATTCATTTTTTCTCTGGACCCCTACACAGTTCTGATCATGCTCAGCTCATTCAAGAATGCACACTTCTGGTGCAAAAAGACCTTCGTCCCCCGGATGCGAGTGTTTAAGAAGCCCTGTATGTTGGCGCGTGGGGAGAGATGGCGGTTCGGCGTGTGGATTGGTGCCACTGCCACCCAGCTCATTGCACTTCTCTGTATTTACAACCCTGCTCTCATTTTTAATGCCACATTTACGCAGCGCATCCTCCCAAGACAGCCTCACCGCATATCTAACATGGAGCCTCACTCTCACTGCATTTCTGCTCTTCCTCTGCGAGCTAGCTGTTCCAAGGCGGCAGCTGAGCCTTGGTCTCGGTGTGGCATTGGAAAGAGATGCCTCTTATCTGCTGCTTTGAGTTAGCGCCTGGTATCCATTTCACTCGCAGCCCTCTCTGCAATTCCCGGTCCATTTCGCATTTTTATTGTGGCTCTGCTCCTCTGGCTAATACCCCCTTGCCGTCTTTTGAGGTCCGCGATCCCCGCCTCTTCTTAGACGATTTGCACTGTGCCCCGACTGCCATTGCAATATGCCGAGAATCCACCATCGTATGAGATCTAGAAGAGGGGCTAGTCGTGGACAGACTGCCCGTTTGCCCTCCTCCTCCAACTTTGGTTCGATCTCTCACTCCTCTGAGTTTCTCACTGGGCGTTATCCTGCTACTCGGAGTAGCCGAGGCCAGAGGTCTGAGCACTCTCTTTCTGACCGGGGCTTCACCCAAACCATGCCTTCTCTTTCTTCCCCCCCTGCTTACTCCCACAATGCTCAATTCCACTTTCCTTGTGCCAACTGCAGCGCCACCATGATTGCCAATATCACCGTTGATATTCATGCTGACACCGCGTAGGAGAATATTCAGGCTTTGGGTGAGCCTAAGGAGAAATGCTTCAACGATTTACTGCCCACTCCTCCTTTCTTCAATCTGAAGCGGGCGGATATCTGTAGTAGCGAGGTCCTTGGAATATGCACCCCTGGTGGCCCGAGTAATGTTATGGGTGGAGTTTTCAAGGACAACGTCGACTGCCAGATGCAAGATGAAGACACCCAAGACTATGGCTGCCATATCATTGAAGAAAAGCCCTTTGACTAACAGGTTTCCTGAAAGCTCTTCCACCTTCAGGTTTTTGACAATTAATTGCAAGTCTGGGTCTGCTTTTTTGTGCTTCGGGTCATATGTTTTATCATCTTTCATCTCTGTTATTATGTCACATAGTTGGTTTCCCCTGCGTGGGCGACTTTTCAATGCTTGTCAGTGTCTCAATAGGGTTTTTGGTCCAGTTTTTGATAATTTCTGGTCAGTTTTAAGGTTTTTACCTGACAGATTGCCGCTTCATTGGGCAAGAAATTCGAAGGCTAAGACCTCTCTGTGATTTTTGTATCAATAATAGGAGTAGACCAATTCAGAGAAAAAAAAATAAAAAAAATAAAAAATCAAATAAATTTAAAAATATAAATATATTAAAATAAAAATGAATTTAAAATAATAATAATAATAAAAAAATTAATTACAATTCCTATTAAACTGCAACGTTGGTACCCTGGGGCTGCGGGCCTCGACCACGGGCGGCAAAGAGCTGCCATTTATTATTATTTTAGTATTTGATTTTTTTGGTGATGTTTTATTTTATTTTATTTTTATGTCTTATTACTAAGATGAAAATCACCACTCTAAACAAAAATGATTGATGTTGCATCAACACTTTTCAAAATTAGCATAAAAATCATTAACATTTTAAAACAAATGTTCATACTTGATGAATAAAAAATTTAAAGTGCTAAAAAAATGACCATTTTTCTAAATTGACATGATATTTAAAAAAAAATCAAAGAAAATTTAAAGTTCCAAAAATATGGTAAACAAAAAAACAGGTTATTCTACATCACCACTTTTTAAAATCGACATGAAAATCATGACATTAAAAAAAAAAGTCATAAGAAAATTTAAAGTGCCAAAACTATGCTCCAAAAACAAAAGGGTGATTCTGCATCACCACTTTTCAAAATCGGGTGTTTTTTTTGCTACCTCGAAAAAATGGGTACCAGGTAATTTTCTCGTTTGATTAGTAACTATGTTAATGCTAGGAGTAGTGGTTTTAATTTATATAGGACACAACTTTTTTTAATAATATTTTTCATTTATATTTGTTTATCTTTATCTTCACAATCTTGATATGTTAAAATTTTATTTATACCATACACATATTTATATATTTATAACAATTATAATAGAAGTGTAATATTTCAATAAATTATAAGAGTTAAATGTTCAAAAGACACATATGTAATTTTTGTTTTGTTTTTTAATATTTAAATTGTTATATATATATATATATATATATATATATATATATATATATATATATATATATATATATATATATATATATATTCTATTTTTTTTATTTATACCATACATGCTTAAATTACATAAACTCATATATTTATATACAATTATAATAGAAGTGTAATATTTCAGTAAAACATAAAAGAAACATATGTAAATTGTTAGGTCCCTATATTACTAGTATAGTCCCTTATTGTTGTTAGTGTAACCCCTTATTGTTATTGTTGTACCTCTGTAACCCCAATATTGTTATTATTGTGCCTTTACATTATTATTGTTAGGTCGGCTAGGATTATATTGTGACCCCATAGACTCCTATATATAGAAGGAGGTTTTTTCATTTGTATCATCCAAGAATTGTTCATTTATGTAATGTATTGGAGGTTTTCCCCTCAAAGTGGCTAATTTATAAGGCTTTGATCTCTCTTTTCTTCTATTTTTGGAGTTGGTTTCATAACATTTGGTACTAGAGCTTTGGATTCTAGGGTTTCTTTGCTCCAAAAATGTCATCGTGGAATTTCACTATAACTTTTTTCTACAGAGATTCATAAGCTAAAATTTTTATAGAGCGAAGCTGAAATCCTGAAGCACTTTCTATAAAAATTTCAGGTCTTGGTTCGCAATATTTTTGGAGATATGATGCATGGAAGTTATGGTTTTGTTAGGCTCCCGAATTTCATTTCAAATAGGTGACCGTGGGAAAATTGTCATAACTCTCTCTTTGAGCATCAGACTGGAATTATGTAAAAAGTGGCCACAATTACATGGAATTTAGTTTCCTGTATATCAATTTCAGAGCTAAAGGAGGAAACAGTGACACATGGCACGTTGTACAAGTTCGCTCTACTGAACTAATCCATAATTAGGTTATTGTGGGAGTTTGGGAAAAACTTTGACTTGAAGAATCCAAATCAGGTTAGACGTGTGGCATTCTAAAGAAGATTCAAAGGGCTACTATAGGGCTGAATTTTAGATATTGAAGATCAGAAATCACAGAGATAAATCAGTTTCAATATTGAGCTCCTCAAAAGAAAGAAAAAGGTGTGTATTTTTTTCTTTTTCTAATTGCATAAGTCTTGTGTGAAAAATCAGCTTGAAGTGATTCCAAGGTAATATTGAAATGTAGATATCAGTATTTGGTTAAAAAATGCCACCTAAAAATAATTCAACACCCATTAAGCCTTCAGAAGGCTCTACTGTGACTCATGAAGAGGAAGAAGTGTTGAACCCTTAGTTAAACTGAGAGGGAGGGGGAGGGGGCGTGAATCAATTTAATACATTCATGGACTTTTAAAACTTTCCTTTAGAATTATTTACACCTTCATTTCATGAACACCTTAGTATATAATGAAACAAAAATCTTAATATGTGAGAAACAAGTATTAATCAGATTAAATACATAACATCAACACATAATCATCATGCATATGGAAAAAAGATATAAGTGGAAACCCATAAGGGAGAAAACCACATTTTATTACTGTTGTGATGCAAAAGCAAGCTCCAAATCCCTCTCACCACTGATTTTCTGTAGGCTCCAACCTACAGGAGGCTACTACCTCAAATTCTGTAATCTACAACTTGCAAGGAAGCTCCAACTCCCATCTGTTCTTTGCAGGCTCCAACCCACAAGAAGCTCCTACCTCAACCAGCTCCAACTGGATATCTATCAAGCTAAAACTTGAAATGGAAGCACCAAATTCGATGTATTTTTTGTAGGCTACAACCCACAGGAGGCTCCTACCTCAACCAACTCCAACTGAACATATATCAAGCTACAACTTGAAACAGAAGCACCAACTCCCATGTATTTTCTGTAGGCTACAACCCACAGGAGGTTCCTACCTCAACTAGGTACAACTGGACATCTATCAAGCTACAACTTGAAATGGAAGCACCAAATCCCATGTATTTTCTATAGGCTACAACCCACAGGAGGCTCCTACCTCAACCAACTGCAACTGGAGATCTATCAAGCTACAACTTGATATGGAAGCACCAACTTCCTCACTCTACAACAAAATCATATGCTGATTTACCTGGATATCAGCTTTGTTTTCCTCTTTCTTCACTGTTGTCTTTCCAGCGTTCAAATATGCTTTATATCATCTCTAAATCTTCACAGCTTCTCTATCCGCTCTATCTTTTTCTTTTACTCTCTAACATTCTGTATCTCTCTTACATTCTTCTGATCTTTTCAATTCTGCAACTTTCTAACCTTTTCTGCACTCTTCAAATCTGCTACACCCTTTCTCTTTCTTCCTCTATATTTCGTAACCTTCTGCACATGGATATTACCTGTTTTATACAGATACCTTCATGACCTTTTGCATTCTCTATGGGAATATGAAGTGAATAGACATGACTCTTGCCTTTCACTCACTCTTCACTCAACATATGCTGAATGTTACAATAATATGCACAATTATTACAATATCAAATGAAGTTTTGCTTTGACTGAGAGAATTTCCTTTGCATCACAAACAATATAAAAATAAATAATACATTTTCAGTTACAATCAATTACTTACTCAACCCATCAATTGAATCTTCACTTTGCTATGCGTTTGTACTATTTTTATTGTTGTCTTTGTGTCTTTTCTTCTTCTACCGTTATATTCCACCTTTGCTGCATAACTGCCCCTTTTAGCTCGACTCTTCTTCCGCGTTCAACCCCTTCGTTAGCTTTAGTGCCGTAACATTGTTATGCCCAAGCTCCTAGTCCTTTGATTTGCATTCAGATCAATTCTTTGTGACCTGTGGGATATGCCCCCCATATAACTCCATTTATACACGTGATGGATTACAAATCCGAGCTTTAATCAACATACATACGTTTATCGATCAACAATGCATATATATATATATAACATACATACGATTAGCAATCAACAACGTAAAATTTATAATATGGTTCATATATCATACATGGAACAAGGGCTATTGGGTCCCATAGTGCTTGACCAACCATATCTCATCACAAATTCTTTCCCGTAGGTTTCCTACTCTACTGTTAGTGATAAACCTTAAACCATGTGATCTGCGATCTGCGCTCGTGCACGGTGCTGCCACGTGGAATCTCTTCATTGCATCGCATTGCTTGATCCTTACCGCATCACAACCAAAACAACATACCTTGTGATGTATTTGAAGTTAAACCATATTTCTTGTGGGATGCGATGTTGCGCAAGGTCGACACATGTCCGTCCATTTCGCATCGCAAAAAATTTAACTTAACTTGCGGTCACCTTCCTGCTATCCCTTAAGAATTGTGATGTGTGGTCTCACGATTCACCATCCGTTGTTGATCTGCCCCCAGATCTAGCGGTCCTAATCTGATTTCAATTCACACTTTATAAGATTTACTTTGTCATTATACTCTATTTCTTGCGATCTGCGATGTTGCGCCATGCCAACACGTGTCTTATCCATTTCGTATCACAAATACTTTAACTTACCATGTGACACCTTAATGCTAAACTCTTAAATGTTGCGATTTGTGAAATCACTCTTGATGCGATTCAATCTCTATTGTCCATATCTCGCCTTCACTTTTGCAATCTAATCCTGACCGTCCGTTTGTCTCCCTTGGAATTCTTCATAGAATTCTCTGCCTTAGTCAATTTTTCGTTTTTTTACACTGTCCCGCTCTGTAACTCTGGTTTCTGCACGATTTTCCTCCTATGCTTGTCTTTGTTAATGAATGTCATTCTGAGTTATCACACTCGAAATCTACTGATTAAATCCCTCTCTTTCTCTCGCCTCTTGCCTCTTTCTCTTGGCTTAATCATCTTTGTGTAAGATCTCTGGTCCTCGCTGTGTCTAGCAAATCCAAATGCCTTCATCTATCTCTACCTCTTTCTTGTCTTTGCTCTAATACCAAATGTTGTGTAACCAGCTCCAAAAATAGAAGAAAAGAGATATGAACGCCTTATAAATAAGCCTCTTCGAGGGGGCAACCTCCAATGCATTACATAAATGAACAATTCTTGGATGATACAATTTACAAAACCTCCTTTCTATATATAGGAGTCCATGGGGCCATAATGTAATCCTAGTGGGGCCACAATGTAATCCTAGCCAACCTAACAATAATTTTAAGGGCACTATAATAACAATATGGGGTTACAAGGGTACAATAATAACAATAAGGGGTTACACTAACAACAAT
Source organism: Pinus albicaulis (assembly GCA_034641835.2). Taxonomy (NCBI): domain Eukaryota; kingdom Viridiplantae; phylum Streptophyta; class Pinopsida; order Pinales; family Pinaceae; genus Pinus; species Pinus albicaulis. Next base: position 189,603 of record JAXQQM020061220.1, read on the forward strand.
AAGGGACTACTAGTAATATGGGGACCTAACACCTCCCTTTGTCTCAAGTTGCTATGTTTTGTGTTTTCTTCCTCTCAGGGTATTATAGTACCTTTGCCACCTTCTTAGTTGCATTCGTTTCCTCTACTGCATTCGCTTCCTGTCTAAATTCACTGCCTCTCTGCTTTTGCTGCTTCTCTGTCTTTGTGTATTTATGCTGCATTCATTGCCTTAACTGCCTTGACTGCCTTTGTTCTTTTGTTACTTCTTTGCCTTAAATAATCACGCTAAAGCTTCTCCATGCTGCTCCTTTTCCTCTTTGCTTCTTCTCTCTGCTTTAGGTTATACTTATGTTGTTTCTCCTTTGCATCTTTGCTGCACATTGCTGCACAATGCACGATCTGCTCCTTTTCCTTATAACTGCTGCTTCTCTACTCTTTTTCCATCAACGATGATTCTGGTATTTCTCCTTTCTGTACCTTTTCCATCATAACAATATTTCCAAAAATAAGTGAAACATGACATGTCAAAATTACAAGAGAAAGTGCACCAAATTTCGCTCTTGCAAAGAACAACAAAAAATGAAATGGAAGTTTTGAAAAAAGGCGTGGAATCTAAGATGGATGGTTTGAAGAATGACATGGAAGCTAAGATCGATGGTTTGAAGAATGACATGGAAGCTAAGATGGATGACATAGAAGCTGGCATGTATGCTAAGATGTATGACATGGAAGCTAAGATCGATGAAAAAATGAAAGACAACATGGAAGACATGAATAATGATCCAAAATCAGACATGGAAGGTTTGATGACAAGGTTAATACAAGAAATGATTCCTAATGGTAGAAAGATAGTAGAGGAAACTCATGATGAGAATAAAATAAATGTTAATCATGATTTCATAACATCTAATGTTGGATTGAAGAACCACCATATTCCAAAGATGAATATGAGGAAGTTTGATGGCAAGGATCCCATAACATGGATACTACATATGGAGAAATGTTTTGATCTCAATAATGTGCAAAACACACAAAAGGTACGCATTGCAACTTTACATTTAGAACAAAATACATTTGTATGGTATCGATGCTTTGCTCCCATAATTTTTTTTTCACTTGGTCAATTTTAATGGAGGAAATGATAGCACATTATGAGGATACAAAGAGAAACACCTTCTTTAGCCAATTGATTAATATCAAACGAAAGGGTTTAGTGGTGGAACACTTTAAGGACTTAAAAATATTGAATATAAGGGTAATTAATATTCCAGAGGAACACAAGATTGATGTCTTCATAGGGACTTTAAAAGATAACATCCAACATGAATTTCGTGTTTGGGAACCTAATTCATTGGAGAAGGAATTCAGGTTGGCAAGACAATTTGAATGTAAAATTATGGCGACAAGGAAGCCTACCACTCACATCTATAAAGTGGAAGTGATGCTAATCATAGACTTCCACAACCTACAAGGTTGACACCACAAAAATTGGAAGAAAAAAGAGAAAAAGGGCTTTGCTACAGTTGTGATAGCAAATACACTAAAGGTCATAAGTGTGTTGAGAAGAAATTATTTTACATAGATTGTGAAGAGGAGGAAGAAAATGAACAAGAAACTTCAAAAGAAGATGATATACACTAAGAACCAATCCTAGAAGAAGAAGAAATGAGTCCGACCATATCGTATAATGCATTCGCAGGAATTACCACTCCTCAAACTCTCAAGATAGAAGGACATATCAAGAAGAAAAAGGTAATAGTGTTGATTGATTCAGGTAGTACCTATAATTTGATTCATTGTAACGTAGCCAAGGAATTGAATAGTTTCCTATACCCAACACAAGAATTTCAAGAGATGGTTGCAAATGGAGGACTATAAATTTCTCTGGAAAATGTCATAATATCAAGCTAACCATGGGGAAATATGTATTGAATAGTCCAATGCTTTCTATTCCAATGGGAGGTGCTGATGTTGTACTAGGAGTACAATGGTTACAATCTTTGGGGACGGTAGCTTTTAATTTTCAAGAAATTTTCTTGAAATTTTTTTCGGAAGGAAAGGAGATCAAATTACGAGGTATCACAGGGGAGCCAAGAAAGATAATAAGCTCTAATTTCATGACAAAGCTTTTGAAGAAATAACAACGAGGCGTAATTGCACAATTATGCTCACTATAATTTCCAACATCAAAATCATCTATTTCTCTAGATCTCCAAAAAGTCTTAGACAATCATTCCAAGGTGTTTGAAACTCCCAAAGGACTCCCACCTATTTGTGATCATGATCATGCTATTCATTTGATTCCAGGAAGTGTTCCTCCAAACATTAGGCCTTATAGATATCATTATGTCCAAAAGAGTGAAATTGAATGTATGATTGCAAAAATGTTAGAGGTTGGTATATTTCAACCTAGTCAAATATCTTTCTCTGCTCCAGTAGTATTGGTGCACAAGAAGGATGGATCATGGTGCATGTGTTTGGATTATAGGGAGCTAAATAAGCTCACTATTAAAGATAAATTTCCCACTCCTATGATTGATGAATTATTGGATGAATTACATGGAGCAATTTATTTTACCAAGTTGAATCTTCGTTTAGGATATCATCAAATTAGAATGAAGACTGAAGATATTCCTAAAACAACATTTCGAACTCATGAGGGTCATTATGAATTTTTGGTCATGCCTTTTGGCCCTAACAACGTGCCTTCTACATTTCAAGAGTTGATGAATTCCATTTTCAAACCCTTCCTTAGAAAATTTGTGCTTGTGTTTTTTGATGACATATTAATCTACAACAGGTCTTGGAAGGATCATGTTCAACATGTTGACAGGGTGCTCAAACTATTGGAGGAGAAACAACTATATGCAAAAACATCCAAATGTTTCTTTGGAGTACAAGAGGTGGAATATTTGGGTCATATTATATCTCACAAGGGTGTTAAGATAGACCCTAACAAAATTAAATCGATTAAGGAATGGAAATTCCCCACAACCATAAAGTAGTTGCGAGGATTTCTTGGGTTAGCAGGGTATTATCGCAAGTTTGTTAAGAATTATGGGAGAATAACAACACCTATAACAACATTATTGAAGAAAGATGCATTTTCATGGACTCCTGAAGCAACTAAGGCCTTTGAACATCATAACGAGGAAATGTGCTTAGCACCAGTCTTAGCTACGTCTAACTTCACAAAAAAATTTATTATGGAATGTGATGCCCCTGGAAATGGAATTGGTGTTGTTTTAAAGTAAGAAGGAAGACCCATTACTTTTGAAAGTCGTCCAATCAAAGGAAAATATTTACATAAAGTTATTTATGAGAAGGAAATGTTGGCAATACTACATGCACTAAAGAGATGATGACCTTACCTAATGGGAAGACACTTCGAGTTAAAAAATGATCATGATAGTCTTAAACACTTTTTGGAACAAAGAGTATCTTCAAAAGAGAAACAAAAATGGGTCACAAAGATGTTGGGTTATGACTTTGAAATCATCTACAAAAAAGGGAAGCTAACTGTTGTTGTAGATGCACTCTCAAGAAAGGATGAAGATGTGGAAGCATTGCTTTGTGCCATTTCTATTATCAAACTAGATTGGATAACCGAAGCAAGGGATGAATGGAAGAAGGACGAAGAAGTGTGGATACTCATTTAAAAGTTGCAGCACGATCCTAGTACATCTGATACATTTAGTTGGAAAAATTATTCCTTATGGTACAAAGATCACTTATATATTTGCAAGGATTCCCAACTAAAACAAAATATTCTTTTGGAATTGCACACTTCTCCTTTAGGAGGACACTCAAGATTTTTAAAAACTTACCACAAGGTGAAGAAAGTTTTTTTTGGGATGGCCTTAAATATGATATTCAAAATTTTGGGGAGGAATGTTTGGTTTTCCAGCAAAATAAAGTTGAGACAATCAAGACCCCGGGTCTTCTACAACCTTTATCCATTCCAAGTCAACGTTGGGAGGAGATTTCAATGGATTTTATCATAGGTTTACCTAAGTCCGAAGGAAAGAGTGTCATCATGGTGGTAGTTGATATACTTACCAAGTATGCACAATTTTGTGCATTATCTCATCCATTTAAAGAAAGTACAGTTGCTACTTCATTTATGGAAACAATTCAAAAGCTACATGGAAACCAAAGATTATTGTAAGTGACAAAGATCCAATTTTTACTAGAAAATTTTGGACGAAATTATTTTCTTGTTTGGGTACTCAACTAGCTCATAGCTCATCTTATCATCCTCAATTCGATGGTCAAACTGATATAGTGAATAAATGTTTGGAAGGATATCTTTGTTGTTTTGTATATGATAAGCAAACATAATGGGTCAAGTGGTTACCTCTCACTGAATGGTGGTTTAACACTTCCTTCCATACTGTAGAAAAAATGACCCCATTTATGTCACTTTATGGATATTATCCACCATCCATCACATATTCTTTAAGAGAAAATTATAAGGTTCAAGCAGTGGAAGATCACATTGAGCATCAACAAGAAGTTCTAAAACTCTTAAAGGATAACCTAAATTTGGCACAAAATCGAATGAAACAACAGGCAGATCAACATCACAATGATAGAAGTTTTGATGTAGGATATTGGGTATTTTTACGGCTACAACCATACAAACAAATGTCCCTCAAGCAAGCTAATAAGGATAATAAATTATCGCCAAAGTACTATGGTCCTTACAAGGTGTTGCAAAAGATTGGTACTATGGCATACAAATTGGAGCTTCCTGATTCTTCACGAGTGCATCTAGTTTTCCATGTTTCATGCTTAAAGAAGGTTATAGGGGACAAAATTCCAGTTCAAACAATATTTCCAGAACTTGATGAGGAAGGAAAAATCATATTGAAACTTGAAGCAGTCACGGAAACAAGAACTCGACAACTGCAAAATCGATCAATTTCAGAGTATCTCATTAAATGGAAGAACTTAACCACTGGAGATTCTACATGGGAGGATGAGAATTTTATACAAAAACATCCAGAGCTACTCAAGAGTTGAGGACAACACTTTTTTGAAGGATAGGGGCATGTTAGGTCCCTATATTACTAGTATATTCCCTTATTGTTGTTAGTGTAACCCCCTTATTGTTATTGTTGTATCCCTGTAAACCCAATATTGTTATTATTGTGCCCTTACATTATTATTGTTAGGTCGGCTAGGATTATATTGTGATCCCATGGAATCCTATATATAGAAGGAGGTTTTTTCATTTGTATCATCTAAGAATTGTTCATTTATGTAATGTATTGGAGGTTTCCCCCTCGAAGTGGCTGATTTCTAAGGTGTTGATCTCTCTTTTCTTCTATTTTTGGAGTTGGTTTCATAACATAAATTAAAAACTATTTCAATCTTTAAATTTTGTTTTCATTTATTATTTTGAATCGAGTAGTCTTTAAGTGCGATTTTTGGGAAAGTTTTCTAGTTTATTTTCCAATCTAATTTGTTTGGAATCCGGTAGGGATTTATTGAAATCACAAGTTTGACCGGGGAACTATTCACAATTGAATTGTCTCAAGAGTTTTAGAGGGTTTTGAATCCATATATGCACTCAAAAAACCAATTTAAACAACACAAATCAAGATTTGGCCACATTTTTTTTTTCGTCAGATTCCAGCCAAAAATCAATCGAAAACTCCAAAAAGTCACACTTAAAGACTACTCATTTTCAAATGTATGTGTGTGAATTATTAGTTTTGAATATATGTGTGTGTGTTAATTTTTTTATTTATACCATACAAAAATTATATAAAATTATATAAATATAAACAATTATAATAGAAGTGTAATATTTCAATAAAATATAAAAGAAATATATGTATATTAAAAAAATATTTGAATTTTTAAATTTTGTCGTTATGTGTGTGTGTGTGTTAATTTTTTATTTATACCATAAGCACTTAAATTATATAAATTTATATATTTATAAATAGTTATAATATAAAATAAAAATAAAAGAAACATATGTATATTAAAAAATGTTTATAAAAAAACTCTATAATGATCGTCGCTCTGGATGTCAATCTTCCTAGGGTTTATAACCTTTGCACCTGCAACCCTGTTACTTTTCTCATTTTCTTTCCATGTTCCTCCTTGACACCTTCCTACTAAGTACATCTTGAGGTATGGTGACCTTGGGGGGAGAGGCCTTGGGCCCCTCCAACCACTCTTCAGACTTGTCGCACTAGTGAGTCTTGATTCCATTAAGTCAAATGTTGTTGACACCATTAAGCCAAAATATGGCAAGAAACCCAATCCATGAGTCAAAAACGGTTCATGTACAAAAGAGAAAGAGCGTATGCATTTCCAAATTGGCAGAAATTCCGTGGATTCACATCCCCCCCGTCAGGTTGAACGCTAGAATCCAATTCACGCAGGACCATGAATTGATTTGCAATTTTATAGGGATATTTCCAATGGAAAATGAATTCCTCCACTGGATTGTTGTGAGATGGAATAAAAAAGCCCACAATAGGGTGAAATTGTAATCAAAATGGTTTTTTAGTGTCATTTGATCTCGAATAGAATATTTAAAGGCTATGCTAGATGAAGGTCCTTACTTCTTCAAGTCGACTAGGCTATACTTGCGTCACAGAGTGGAATGATTGAACACTGAAAAAGAATATTTATCTTAGGCTATAGTATGGATTCACATGTATTCTCTTCCTCATGAATATTTGGATCTAGAGACATTGGAGGAGATTGCTAATAAGCTATGTGAATTTGTGTGCCTATCAGAGAAAAAAAGTATGGATTGCACGCCTCATATGCACAAATATGGTATATATGAATATATATAGTTCCTTCCCTGAAGAAATAGCCATGAAATTAGAAGAAAAAGATTGGTTTCAAACCCTTGACTATGAGCATGTTCCCTTCAGATGTAAGAGACGCCATATTCATGGACACTTATTCCAATATTACCCTCTCAATGAGCTGAAAAAGGACACAAGAGAGAGAGAGAGGGAATGGATGGAGATGGTTTTATTAAGATCCCCACCAAGAGGTGCCATAATAAGAATACCAACACCTCCAATGCACCTAAGAGACAGAAAACAGGTAATAGATTTGAAGTGTTAGCAGATTTTACAGAAGAATCAAGCATTCCATTGCAAGATAACACCTAGGAAATCCCTTTGGAAGGGGCAGAAAAACAACCTATGGAGGAACACAACAATAAAATTGTTGAATCCATTATAGGCAATAATTTCCAGATCCATGAACCAAAGAAGAAAACATAGGACGTAATCATGATAGAGGAGGACGAGGTTATGGACATAAAAGGGTTTGATCTAAAGGAAATGGAGGATGTATTTCATCGTAATGATTTGGAAGAAATACCTCAGAAGCATATTAATATGCTAGTAGTTGCACTCCAAAAATCCAAGGCCTCACAAAAACTAGGAGCATCATTACTAAAGAAGGAAAAAAGAGCAGTAAAGAATTAAAAAAAAAGGGTTAGGAAATCAACTCTCCAAAGAATCGATACACTAGGAAGAAACCTAATCAACTTAGGCCAATACAACCAAATTTTGGAGATTTAAACCTCTCAAAATATTTTTTACTCATGAAGGTAATCTCATGGAAAATAAAGGGTGTAAATAACCCCTATGAACAACATATTATTCATTAAGAGATTCAACAAGATCTTCTAACTATCATGTTAATTCAAGAAACCAAATGCTATAGCTCATATTTTGAACTAATAATGCCATGCCTATGGAAAAACGCTAAAGTTATAGCTTTTGATGTTGAAGGAGAATCAAGTGGTATTGGTATAGCTTGGGACCCAACTCAGATTAGTATTGCAGGCCTATCTCAATAGACCTCTATTCTCTCTGTTTATTTTCATCTATTAGGTATTGATCGGCATGTATTTATCTCTAAATTTTATGGCCTCCATCTTCCAGCCCAGAAGCAGGAAATTATCAGGAATCTCGATTCTCTTCCAACAAGAATTGAAAAGCACAAATGGATAATAGGAGGTGAAATTAACATGATCACATCCTTGAGCAAAAATAAGGGGTGATGACAACACCTAGATCATGAATCAAAGGAACATCAAAGCTTTGTTGAGGATAATGACATGGTTATTATGAAAACCAAAAATTGGTTCTTCACGTGGAATAACATATGGGAGGGAAATTTGCATATCTCTTCTAGATTTGATTGTTTCCTTTTCTCAAAAAATCTCCTCACTCGTGGGGATGAAATGAAAATGGATATTCTCTTATTGGTTGGCTCAAATCATTGGAAAATATGTCTCTCATGGAGGAATATAGGCAAACCCATAAAATTATTGTTTAGATTCAAATCATTTCGGCTTTCAGATGCCATCCTAATAAGTAAAATTCAGGAATGGTGGCAAAGCATCAACCCCATTGTGGGATAAAAAATATTAATCTTCCAAAAAAAACTCAAGCAAATAACTCCTACTCAAAAAATGGAACAAAGAAGAATTTGGAAATATCTTCCAAGAGAAACAAACCTTGGAAAACGAAATGGAGTTGCTTCAACATGAAATTATCAATGATGGAAGAACAACAAAAGTAGTGGACAAATAAATTTCCCTCACAAGAAGGTTGGAGGAAAGATATAAGCAAGAAGAGATATAATGGAAATAAAAGTCTAGGATAAGCTAGTTAAAGGAAGGGGAATGTAACACTTTTTTCTTCCATCGATCCACCATCCAACATAAGTCTCACAAAAAAATCACATCTTTAATATATGAGTGAATATGTAGAGAAACAAGAGGACATTGAAGAAGTACTTGTGGACTTATACACAAATTTTCTCTCTAATATTTTGCCTCAACGCAATGAAGCCATTCGTAAAATCACAACCAACAACCCCAAGCTAGTCATGAAAGCCCATGACACGACACTCATTAGGCATATCAATGCAATATAAGTTAATGAAGCCATTCATCAAATGGGGATGAGAAATCCTCTGGGGTAGATGAATTTATTGTCACATTCTTTAAGCAATGTGGGAATTTCTTCTAAAATGAGATCCTAGAGATAATTGAAGAATCAAGATCTAATTGAAGCATTCTCCATGCATTCAATGACATCCTCCTAGCATTGGTGCCAAAGGAGGAAAATTCTGCATCTCTAGGTAAATTTGGACCCATTTCATTTTGTAATGTTATTTATAAAATCATCACCAAAGTGATAGCCAATTTACTCAATCCCATCCTACTCATTCTCATTTGTCCTGAGCAAACTAGATATGTGGAATGCTAAAAAATCCTTGATGGTATCATTATAGCCTATGAAACCATGCACTCCCTCAAAACCTGGAAGAAACCTGACATGTTTTCCAAGATGGACCTCTACAAAACCTTTGAAAAAATAAACTGATCCTATATGGAGAGCATTCTCCTAGCCTTCGAATTTAGTAATAAATGGACCAAGTGGGTCACGTCTCTTGTCTCCATATATTTCTTTTAAATATTGGTTAATGGATCCCACTCTGACACTTTCAAGCCCTCTTGGGGCATTCAACAAGGAGACCCCCTCTCACCCTTTCTCTTTATCCTTATGGCTGAAGGGCTAAGAAAAACCATTAGAGTAGCCTCCCAAATGGGAAATTTGAAAGGTTTGGAACTCCATAATGACATCCATATAGCACATCAAAAATTTGTAGATGAGACTCTTCTCCTAAACCACCCCTCAATTATGGAAGCCACACAATTGTTAAAGAGATCCTAGTGCTCTTCTCGGAAGCCTCGAGCACTACCATTAATCTATAAAATTCAAAATTTATCTTCTTCAATACTTATCACGTCACTCAAGGAAACAAAATCATTATTTTTGGTTTCTCAATTTTCTCCCTTCCCTCCAAATACTTGGGTGCACCTTTTACTGACATGGCCATCGAGCATTACTCCTAGTGGGAACTACTTGACAAAATAAATAGAAAATAAAAAATCTGGAAGTTACACACTTTGAACGTCCACAATCATCTTGTTCTTATCAAATATTTTCTCCAATCCATGCCAATATATCTCTTTTCGGTCTTGGATGCACCTAAGTGGGTATTGAAAATCATAAAAAATATGAAAAAAGTTTCCTATGGGGAATTTGTTGGAAATATTGAGAGAGGGGTGAATCAATATTCCTTTCAATTGGAGCATTAATTAATCTTCAATTATTATCAGTGTTTGTACAATGATAGGAGTAAACAAAAGGAACACAAATGCACACATTTTTTAAGGTGGAAACCCTCTCCAAGACAAAAACCACCTGAATGTTTTTCTAATAATTCTTTAATATTCAACTCCAATTGAAATTAAAGCTCCAACTTCCTATAATCTAGAAAATCATTCTTCTCTAGCTCCCACTGGATGGACACTCCAACGCCCGAGATTCTTCATTATTCAACTGAACAGATTCCCCAAAACCCAATGATATATAACTCACCGTAACACCACCCTACCACCCTGAATTTTTCATAGGCTTGAACCTATTGGTGACTTATTGCACTGGCCTAGCACCACCCTACCACCCTATAGAAGAATAAAAGAAGAATGGACTCTCGTACCAGGGAAAATGGTCCACTTTACAATGATATAGAATGATGTAGAAGAAGAAGACACACTAGACCATAACCTAAACTATGAAACAACCACCTAATGATGATCCTAGACCTCTCGACATTGCCTCTTCAACTCTTGGCAGATAGACACTTGTACAATTTTTACAATGATGTATTTATAATCACTTAGTATAATGATACCTTTACATTGACTGTATGCAATGCTACCCACTTGAAGTCTTCATGTGATGAACTTCTTCCTGTTGTTCTAAACCTTGATTTCTGCTCTTGTCATGCTACCCTCTGCTGCACCTTCCTTTTCTTTTCTACCCTAGAAAGTCTGGTCCTTTGCAGCCCTTGACAACACATGATCTAGCTTTTTCTTTCCTTCTAGGAGCTCGATATTGAATCTGGTGTATCTCTGTTATTTCAAACCCCCAATATGTGATTTTCAGTTTTGTAGTATTCCTTTGAGTCTTCTTTTCAATTCCATAGGTCTGACCCAATTTGGATTCTTCAAGGGAGAGTTATGCCCAATCTCTCACAATGACCTAATTATGGACTGGTTCATTAGAGAGAACTTGTACGTCGTGCCACATGTCACTATTTCTTCATTTGGCTTTGAAATTGATAGAATGAAAACCAAATTTTGTGCACTATCTGCCACTTTTTACAGAATTCCAATCCGATACTCAGAGAGAGAGTTATGATGATTTTCCCAAGGTCACTTCTTTGAGATGAAGTTCAGGAGCTTGCAAAAACACTAACTTTCACAGATCATATCTCCGAAAATATTGCGCAACTTGATCTGAAATTTTTACAGGATCTTCCTCGGGAATTAGGCTTTTCCTCATAAAAATTTCAGCTTATGAAACTTCGTCAAAAAAAATTTAGAGTGAAAAATCCACGATGACCTATTTTAGGTAGCGAAATCCTTACATAAGGAGGATATGAGGATCACAATTTATATAAATGCTTAGGTTGAGAGGGGTTTTAACAAGTGAATGTGGGAGGGATTTTAAGAGCTTAAAAATTATTAATTATTTAATTTTCAATAACCCATGCCACAACCCCATGGGGTTTTAGCCCACTAACTGGGTTTACAAACTTCAAACATGAATATCTCTCAAACTGTGAAGAATTACATGGCGTGCCATAGATCAACAGAAACATCTCGACAAGTAGAAGCCATAAAAAATATTCTTACCCCATAATATAGTAATTTTTTAGGTCAAAATTACCATGCAATATCGTGGTAGCCCCTGGTGCTGCTTGGGTTGACATCAATGACAACCACTGATCAATAATATCCCCCTTTGGCATTGATGGCAACACAAGTACTACCCCTGTGATCATGACACCTCTTCCTACAACATTCTCTCCCCCTTTGACATAAATGACAAAGTGTAACTCCCTTTGACACACATCCATGCTGTGGACCTATACACACTTCCACTCCCCCTTTATATTCTGAATAAGGAAAATCTAATGAGAACTTGGGAGAATCCCAAGCTTATGGTGAAGATATTCCAATGCTTCACGAGTACTCTTACGATCATCAATTCTTCCTTCCCAATCCGCATCTGTAAAGGCTTGAATAATGATATTGTTACCCTTGAGATACCACAAGACATATTCTGATGTTCCCTTTAGATATCGAAGAATTCTTTTGACGGAAATAATATGTGATTCTTTTGGTGCTGCTAATCTTGATACTTGTCCAACTGCTTGCATAAAATCTGGCTGGGAGGCTGTTACGTATAGAATACTTCCAATCATAGATCTGTACAACCTTTGATCCACATCCTTAGATGAGTCATCTATGCTCAATTTGCAACCTGTTACCATCGGAGTAAGGATGAGTTTGCAATCTTCCATTTTGAATTTCTTGAGCATTTCCTTAATGTACTTGGCTTGACATATAAATATTCCTTTCTCTTGCTGAGATACTTGAAGCCCTAAGAAGTATGTTAGCTCACCAAGTAAATACATCTTGAACTCACTTTGCATCTTTGTAAAAAATTTCTTACTTAGTCGATCATCATTGCTACCAAATATTATATCATCCTCTTTAGCTATTAGACATGCTTTAGTTGCTTCATCCAGAACATATATGTCGTTTGGAGCTCGACTTGCTGTAGCCAAAATTTCACCATACATGCCTTTCCTGATTTCACATTTTGTGGAGTTGAATAGTATTGTGTGTCCTTGAACACACATTTGTCCAAAACTGAGCAGATTGTGATTCATGTTTTCAACCAATAGAACATTCTTGGCTAGAGCATCTTTGCTTCCAAGAGTGACGGTACCTGATCCTATAACATTTGAAGATCCATCATTTCCAAAGGAAACGGTTCCATCCTTATTCTCTTTCAGAGATACACATTTCTTTCTATCTCCAGTCATATGCATTAAGCAACCACTATCAACATACCACACAGATTTGTTGTTTTGAGCCTTGAGAGCGAGAACACAATTATCAGTCTTCTTCATCTTCCATGTTCGTTCGTTCTGTGGCTTCAAAGATTATTTTGGAGGATTTTCAAGTCTACAGTCTCTGGCTATGTGTCCAAAGTTCTAAAATTTGTAACATTCCATATTATTTCTTAAATGTTCAAATCTATTGATGTTTCGTTGAGCCCTGTGAGGTTCATATTTGACAGATCTCCTGGAAATATATTGGTTCCTAGGGTGACCAAATTTTCCACATGAATAACAATAGCCATGAAAAATATGTTGGTACCTGGATGGAAATATTCATCGAGGAATCATCTTCCAAGGATGTTCTTGCTAATCTTGTCCAATGATCTACATGTATGTCAGATCTCATAGGTTCATTATATTTTGTTGTAAAAGTTCCTGCTTCTTCTTCTTTGTAACTGAGGCCAGTTCTGTCGTTGTAAGATCATTGATTGTTGATGAGTTCTTCCAATTCCCTTGAGTTGTTGGCATAGTTTTGGACTATTTTTCCCTTCTTCAATTCCTTACACAGCGAGATTACTTCGGCTTCTAATGCTTCCCTTTCCTGGTTGCTTTCTTCCAACTTCTTTTGAAGTGACTCTTCAATAAATTTGTGTTCTTCGACTTCAATTTTGAGACCTTAAACTTGTTCTTCAAGAGTATTGGAATGGATCTTCTCAGCCTTGAGGTCTTTTATGAGCTTTATTGCCTCCTTAGAAAATTATTCTATGGTCATCCCTTCTTCTTCGTTGTTTGATACCTCTTGTTTAATGTGCTTGGCCATAAACAATACTCTCTCATTGGCTTCTTCTTCGCTATCATTGTCTTCATCGGATGATGAGATATCTTCTTTAGAGAGAAAGTTCCTTTTAAATCCTTTATTTTTTCTTTGCTTATCATAAGGTGTTGGGTTGTAAAATCGCCAAAAATGTATGAGACAAGCTTGATGTCTTGGATGCACCCAAGTGGGTATTGAAAATCATAAAAAATATGAAAATAACTTTCCTATGGGGAGGTAATAATCTCAATAAAAAATGGTCGTTAGTAAAATGGGACACCCTCTATTTGTCAAAAGTAGAAGGAGGTATTGGCTTGTGAGACCCATAAATTTCCAATACGGTATTGGGTGCCAAAATATGGTGGATGTGGTTCAAATACACATCGGGGCCCTGGGCACTTATGGCACATGAAATATGAAAACGAGTTGGAAAATAGGACCTTGTTTGATTGTCTTCAATTCCTAAAGGCTCTCTAATTGGAAACTTGGAAAGCCACAATAAATATATTTTCCAAGCGCATAGTTTTCAGGAAATACGTGATTAAAAATCGACAATATTCTGGGAGGATTCATGGTAACAAACACCTATCCTAGTTAGCGATTTCCAACTCCCCTTAAGCCAAGATAATGCTAAAAAATTAGGGTGAATTCAAGTTTATCATTACTAGCTAGAGGATGATAACACATGAATCCAAAAATGGTAGAAACCAACACTATGAAATGGATATGGAAGAATGGAAGACTAAAGATATATGTGGCACTAAATCAACAACATGATTATCATGAAAAAAATAGGCTCAAAGTTCTTGCGATGGGGCTAGAAATGTGGCAGATTTTACAGCCAAAGAGGCTTACCACTTAACTCGACAAACACCACAAGATGACACAGATCCATTCTGGAAGGATCTATGGTCCTCTAGCTTATGGCTAAATGTATCCACTTTCATTTAGATTCTAGCAAAGCACAAAATACTCACTTGGGAGAACTTGATCAAAAGCGGATTTACCAAACCCTAATGGTGTTGTATGTGCAAAAATCAGTTGAAATCCATGGATCACTTGCTTGAAACATATGAGATATAAAATAACCTTTGGGACAAAATCGTGTTTGGATTCATAAGATTTGATAGAGCTTGATGAAACATTTTTCATTATCTCAAGACATGGGAAATACCCCCCTTCCAAAGCCAAATTCTGAATAGACTCTAGGGATTGGATCAAGGTTTCCTGGTCTAGGAAATCTGGAAGGAACGTAATCGATGCATGTTTAATGATCAACATAAAACTCATGAAGGTATTTGGATTCTCTTCTAGAGGCACATTGATGAGAGCTTGTTTAGTTCTAGCTATGAAGAAAAGGATTTCTAGGGGGGCCCTCATAAAAAATACATCGTGGCATGGTGACAATTCAATCAATCTTATGGTCAGAGTAAGAATTACGCACCCTATATATAAATATGAAAGTTCAGTTTTCTAGGTACCCCCTCTATAGCATCATTACAATTTGAACTTTGATGAAGCTTTAAAAGGAAACCCAGGGGAGGTTGAAATAGGAGGAGTCATAAAAACCTACAAGGGTAACATCATCAATGTCTATAGAGGCTACATAGGGCACAAAAGAAATAATGCAGTTGAGCTAGAAGCCTTAATCCAAGGTCTTCTCATTGCCCAAAATATATGTTACCATCCCCTCATCATCGAAGGTGATTCCCAATTAATAGTCCATGCTGTGAAGAAGCTCACTCCGGATTACCTGCCACAAAGTGCTGCTATAGCTGGTGTTTGGATTAAAGCATGAAAAAGATAGCTCAAATTATTTCCCAATAAGAGGCAATGATTTTCTATCATGTCATGCATTGACATGAACCTAAAATCCCCTCAAATTGTGACTTGGGCCTCCCACTATTCAGACATAGAAAACAAAGATCTCAACTCATCAGGAAGTGAGGTTAAGGAGTGAGCCACTAACAACAATGTAGCAACAAAAAACAATCTGAAAGAAGATAAAACACAACAGGATGAAAAAATCAACACTAGAGGGTAGGGACAATTTTAAGAAACCCCCTAAAATTTATATGTATAATAAATGGGTGAAGCCCCATAGTACATAGTAAATATACAAGCCATTTCATCAATAATATAAATTCATGTATAGTTTTTGGAAAATATTTCAGTGAATTGTAAATTCTTTTTGAATCTTGGCGATTTTTTCACTAAACTATAAAACATTGTAAAGTCTTCATAAATCTTTCATAAAATTAGAAAACATTGTAAAAATTTGGATAATACTTCATATTGTATGCAATCATATATAATAATAAGAAAAACTAATAATTTAAACTATAATATAATCATTTTCCACGTTTGACAAAAGAAACATCATGGGTTATTTTTGTGAAGTTTATTATTGTAAACTCTTGCAATTCTCTTTGTATGATTACATCATTTTTTATCAAAAAGGTCTAATTACCTCCCAAGGGGAAACTGGTTGGAGAGTTACTCCCAAAAGTGTACAATGTTGAACTACATATGTTCTTTTGTTCAAATTTGGTCTTGACACATTCAAAAAACTCAGTTATATTCTATGTAATTCATATTCTAGAGGCTTCACATGTAAAAAATGTCTATCAATAACTATATTAAAATCACGAATCTTTATATCGAAGTATTTTGGTTTCTTATACATTATTTCTATAATATCTAGATACTTCACCAATTCCTTGGCTTCAGATAAACACATTGAATGCCCACAAAATAATTGAAGCCGTATATTAAGCCTAATGCCATATATTTCTCAAATAAACATGACAGAAAAATAAGCAAATGGCTTCTTTACTCAAAATAGGTCTTCCACTTTAACAGAAACCCTTAGATCAATAAAAATTAGATGAAACCAATCACGCGGAAAAAAAAAGGTTCAATTAAACATCAAAAGAGAACTAGAAGCATTCAAGAGATAAATTAAGGAAAAATCAATTACAAATAATATAAACTTCTATAAAGCCACACATTATTTCTCAAACTCCTCTTGGTGAATATTGTAAGACATTGTTTAACTATAAATGAATATAATTGACCATGTTAACCATCATGATCATGGTTTACAATTTTTGAACTGGTTTCACCATTGTGAATATAGTTGCATGGTTGAGAAAAGTTGTTAAAGTTACATTAAAAATTAAATAATGAAAAAACTTATATATTATATAATACTAAACCTATATTAAATTTATTATCTAAATATATTAAAGTTAATGTTATTAATGCTAATGTCTATGTTGATGTTGACTATGGTTAACTTGACATGATTTTATGTATATATTAATATATTGATGTATAGCTTAATATCTTAATGTGTAGACAAAATATTATTAATCTCTTATTATGTGTATATAAATATATTATTAATGTGTTAATGTAAAAGTCAATGTATTGATACATACTTACTTATGTTATTATAAAGCTATTATGGTTTAAATAATATTATAAAATCATTAAAAAAAACCTCATTAATATGCTAATAAATGTTATTATTAATAAACCTTAATATTAATATCCTTAAAGAAAAACTCTTATAGATAAATCACATCAATTTTTTAGGATCGACACGGTTCAAACTTTTTTTAATCGTATTTGGAGGAATTAGTAACTACAGCGATTCTCGTACTCGCGTGACACAAGGTCAATACCTATCCACTGCCACTATAACCCCTAGGTGGAACCGCCCACCCCTTAAGAACAGAGCATGGGTAAAGTGAGGATTGAACCTGTGACCTGCGCAGCCACACAAATGCCTTAACAGAATGTTCGCTGGCCAACAAAACAAACCCTTGGGAAAACCTTAATATTAATATCATTAATAAACGTTAAATGTTATTAATAAATAATTACTAAACCTTAATATAAATGTTATTAAAATTATTATTAACCACATTAATGTTATTAACAAACCTTAATTTTATTAATAGAACCTTATTATTAGCCCCTAGGTTTAGCTCAATTGGTTGAGAGTGGTGCACGTGCATAAGTAAAATTCATGGCACGAGGCATGTGCATAAGTAAAATTCATGGCACGTGATGGTTACTCGTGGTGGGAAGAAGTTCAAAACATATGGTGATGCATAAGTAAAAGAAGTTCAGGTCCATACAGCGAGAAAAATGGCCATAAATTGAATATCACTCCTATTATCTATGAAGTGTGGATTAACGAGAGAGAAAACATATAATTAAATATTTTTTTTTCCTCAGAAAAAATCTTTATTTCATTAATAAAATAACAGACTGGCCCCCAATATGGGGTTTTTACAATGCTCCTCAAGTTGTAAGACTCTTGAAATGTGAAAATTTCATATATACATGAGCTGTATCCTTCGTGCTGTTCGTGAATATCAAAATTTTCATCCTGGTTCGCACGTTGCTGTATTATCTGTTTTTAAAATTTTATACCAATGACATAATCAGAGAACTTTACATGATTTATTATATGCGTTCCTATTTTGATACTTTAAGAATCCCGTGCCAATTCAATCATCAGCGAAGCCCAAATTTATACCAAAATATTCTCCTCTGTATTTGAGGAGAGATCCGTGATCTTTAGAGTGCTAGGAGGAAGAGTGAGAGCTGATTTAGACAGAGCATCAGCTTCCATATTCAGTTCATGGTAAACATGCTTGAATGAGAGTTCATGGAATTCTTTCATAAGACTTCCAATTCTTTGAATAATGGCTTGTAGATGAGGCCAATGAATCTGTGACCGATTTAGTGCCCAGTCAATTACCAATTTTGAATCTCCAAAACATTTTAATGCATTAATATTTTTATACTTGGCTACATGAATAACCATCCAGAGAGCAGCAAGCTCAACTTTATTATTTGATACTTGACTAGGAGCATAAGAAATATTGAATTTGGAGACTAGAGAAAGATGGAGAACTGCCCCTGCACCTGCCAAAGGAGGAGAACCTTGACTTGCCCCATCAAAGAAGACCCATGGGGAGCTTTTACGGATAGAAGGAGGAACCACTGAGTGAAATTTAAATAATTTAGGAGGCATTTTGTGCTCGGAAACTCACCCGGGCTCCTTCCACCACTGAACTAGTCTTTGTTCATAAGATTCTGCTAGAGGCTGGCAAGGAGCAGAGAAAGAGGACGAGGCTTGTTGCCAAACATATTCTGCATATGAACAAAGGAAAAATAAATGAGAAACAGATCCAAAATTAATAGCACAAAGCGGGCATCTTCTTGGGCCCTCCAGTCCGCAATGCTGAAGATTGTCCCAAGTTAAGAGACAATTTTTTAAGGACAACCATAAGACCAATTTAGATTTTAAGTGGCCGGGAGATTTCCATAGGGGGATTATCCAAGATGGAACTTCTCCTGAAAATGAGGAATTTATTGCAGCTTTGTACCCAGGCTTGGCAGAGTAAGAGCCATTAGAAGTGCTCAGAGTCCAAACCATTGAATCCTCTACCTCAGGGTCTAATTGAATGAAATTGCTAACTAATAAAGAAATGAAAGAGTTCCATTCTGAAGCCAGGGAATTTTCAAGACCCAATGATGGGGCATTCTTCCAACTCGGGGTACCCCATTCTTGAGGAGATGATGCAACAACATTTGCTATTGTGTGAATGTGTAAATTATGTAGCGCCGAAAGTAAATCTTGAGAATGATGGAAAGCGTCGCCCGCTCCAACCCATGGGTCTAGTCCAAAGCGCACCTGTTTTCCATTCCCTATACTCCATGCCGTCCATTGACCGATAAGGGGGAAGGCCATGACCATTTCCTTACATCCAATTGAGCCATTTTTATAGGATTTATTTGGAGATCTGAACCAGGAAACCAACAAACGTCCCAGAATGTATTTTTCTCACAAGATCCTTCCCCATAGAGATTCCGAGCATTCTGTCAGCCTCCACAACAATTTTGCAGCTAGGGAGAGAAAAAAAAAAGAATATTTTTTATCCCCCAACGTCCCAATTCTTTTGGAAGAGCGAGAATATTCCATTTAACCAATGGGATCCCCTCAGATTTTTTGCTTGCATTCCATAGAAAGGAGAAGCATAACTTTCTAATTTTGTGGAGAATTTCTTTTGGGATAGAAGCAATGGTGGCCCAATAGACAGGAATACTTTTAAGAATTGATTTAAGTAGAACCAGCCGCCCTCCCCTAGAAAGAAACCGATTTGTCCAATGCATAATACGCTTTTCAACCTTTTGAAAAAGCCATAAATAGTATTTGAAAGTATAAGAATTAGGCTTTAAAGAAAAACATAGATATTTAAAATTAGATTTCCAATCACCAGAGGGGAAGGGGAGAGAAATCTTGATTTGTGAGAGAATGTGATCTTGTATGTTTTTATGAACCATACAAGATTTGTCAATGTTAATCATCAGTCCAGTTGCAGTTTGAAAGAGAGAAAGGATACTATGAAGAGTACTGGCATTATCCATAGAGGCTTCACAAGAAAGGAGAATATCGTACACAAAGAGGATGTGGGTAAGGGATTCAACACCTGCAACATAAAATTCCTTTAAGATCACCACTACCTCTGGCATGATTGCATAAACGACTTAAGGCTTCAACAATCAGTGAGAATAGAAAGGGAGAGAGGGGACAACCTTGACGGAGTCCACAAGATGCACGAAAAAAAGAGGAGGGCGAGCCATTAATGAGGATAACGAAGGATGCATATTGAATGCAGCCCATAATCCATTCAAAAAATTCAATTGAGAGACCAATCTAGATGAGTAAAAGTCTGAGGAAGGTCCAATTTACTCTGTCATATACTTTCGACAAATCCAGCTTTAAGGCAAAGGATGGCTTTTTGTTTAGATGGATAGAGTGAATGGTTTCTTGAGCTAAGGATACAACATCGTGAATTTTTCTCTTATATAGAAAACCAAACTGTTCTTCCGAGATGATGCTGCTTAAGATCAGTTTTAAATGCTGAGCAATAATTTTAGATATTAACTTGTATATCAGGTTGCAGCATGAGATAGGACGAAATTCATCAAAGGATGAGGGAGAGGAAGATTTTGGGACCGGCGTAATGAAAGTCGAGTTAAAATATCCAGTCTTTTTGCAATAGCATCGTCCTTTTTTCTATTGTTCCGCCAAGTAGGTTCCAGTTTTAAGGGCTGAACATCTATAAATCTGTAATGTTCCCAATTTTTAGCCTCAAGCTAAAAGGAACATTATAGTTAGTAGTATTTTATTTAGTTAAATAGAATCGGTAAGGAGGCCCCATAATCCTTGAGAAGGAAGAAATAACACTCCTTGTGTGAAAGGAGGAATAATAAAGCAGCTGATTTGAGCACCACATGGTGTGAACAGGACTGGATCATGCTTGATCTAGACATTTTGACCAAGGCCACATGCACTGTCTAGATACAATGTATCTCCTTGATGGACTGCACAGTTTTAGAGGAGGATCACATACATGAGTTGGAAGGCACATGTGGATGGGACCCATGGTGGAAACACTTGATATATAAGGAGAGGAGGAGAGCCATTGTTCTGCATGCTTGATTATTATATGCTTAGTCTGTTGAGACTTCGCTCCTCTTGCTGTTTAGTAAGAGTGCAGTGTTGCATAGCACTAGGGTGTTCCCAATCGGGAATCCCTACCTCATCCTCAGGGAAGGAGAGTTTCTAGAGTTGCATTTCTTCATTCTGACATTTGGCCAAAGCTAAGTCCTTTAGTCACAACATTATTCCTGGAGCAGGATAACTTTGTGTTGCAGGGTGCAGTTTTCAGTGGAGAGCTCAGCTATTCATTGGAGGATCAGTGAGGAGGACTCTCGGGCTTATTTTCATATCATTGGCATCAGGCCAACCATCCGTCTTCCCTCACAACGCAGTCTCTAGCTAGAACTGCATTATTTTTGCAGGCAGTTGCTGGGAGGGTTATTTGAGCTCATTAGGAGGAGTTGTTTCTGAGTAGAGGGATCAAACTTTTGCTTAGATACACTATCAGAGGAGGGCATCATTATTTCTGATCTTCTACAACCTGAGTTTATATTTTGATTCAGTTGTAGTGACAAGTCAAATTGTCACATTGTACATTCTCCGACATTTCTAGAAATCTCTCCTAGATTGGCTAGAAATCTTGTATTGGATCTCATTCTTCTATTCTTGGGAATTTATTTGTATATTTCAGCTATATTTCATGTATATTTATCTACAGTAGCAGCTACTCTAACATATACTGCACAGTCACTGCTCTTCGACATTTTGTGCAGTTGCTGCATCTCATGTATTTCATGTTCTAACCATTGGAGATTGATTCCCATTTCTTGAGTGGCTTGTCCCTCAAGATAATTCTGCATTTTTTTGCTGATATATCAATGAAAATGATGGCTGCATTATATTCCCTTTATTGACATATTCATATTTGCAGAGTTTAATGATTATGTTCATGTATTGCTGTAAGCTCTCTCATTGAGCATTTTCTAAGAGACCTAGTTTGGGAAGATCTGAATAACCCATCTAGAGTCATTTATTTGAGCTCAAATTATGGAAGTGTAATGTATAATGTATTAAAAAAGGGATCCAAGCCCCCTTTTTGCTTATTTTTGCATTAGCTTCCTTATACAACGTCCCCAAGGATCATTTTGCATATATTCCTGAAAAAGGAACATTACAGTGGTATCGGAGCATCAATCTTGGCTGCGGCTATGTTGAGTCTCAAATCTGCATCTTTCCTATACACCGTTTTAGACCTTTTTCATTCACCTGAACCTTCCAAGTTGTCAATATCATTGTATATTAATTGCAAAAGAGCATCTAAAATGGTTTTTAACTATATTTTGTGTCTACTGTTTGATTTATATTTTTGCTCATTTAGCTGCGGAATCTTGCCACTTTCCGCAGCTGCTGCAACTTTCCGCAGCCATTTTGTGAAAGTCTATGTTGCAGGTGTCTTCAGGTAAAACGAGCCACATGGGCAAGTCAGAAATGATGTGGACATGGATCGTGTCCTATTGGCTCGAGAAAATTCACTTAAGGAGGATATGGTCAAAGGTGGCCAAGTGGAAGTCAACCGTAGAGTCCCACGGTGACAGGACTCTGTTTCTCATCACGTGAGGATTTGCATGACCGTTTCTAACTTACGGGAGACACATCAACACCTGTACACAGCTCCATAAGCCGAATCCAACATCCACTCCTCATAGATTTACTCCTCACTGCGGCCATGATGCTGGATCCCTGGACGTGATGATTTACGTGTCTCCATCAGCACAAACTTTAGGGAATTAGTTATATTTCCTTTGTTATAAATAATGCGTTTGCATACGCATATTAGATTAGTCTCCATTAGCTTCCATATAGCTCTGTAATGTAATTACGTTGCCACTGTGCCGTAATATCACCTTTCTGTTATGACTGCATTTTAATATATAAGAAGACTCTGTTTCCAAGCATAATTCGTACTTGAAGGTTGTTGCCAAGGCTGGTGCAGAGGGCCCCTGCACACACTGAGGTTTTGTGCATTATTGTATAGTTTCTTGTTTATTTATTTAAGTTCATTGTACCATAATTCATTCATGTGTTTATACATTGCATCTTTCATGATATTTATGTTTCATCACTGTTCATAATCTTTCATGCTTTACATTTTACTTCTGTCTTTCATGTTTTATGTTTTTGTTAACTGATCAGTGTTCTTGTTTCAGATTACAAATAGGCAGCCCGGGCATTTGCATATCTTTTGACTAATGACATGGAATCAATATTGTTCTGCTGCTAATTTATTTTTCTTAGCTTTTGTTTAATTTCAGTACTGCTTTGTTTATTTCAGTCTTGCACATTTGTTTCTATAGTTAGATTTAGATATATTAAATTGCTCATGTCATTTTCAGTTACCTCCGAAAGCCACAGCTGGACTGATGGTGAGGGATTGAAGTATGAGTGTGTAGTTTGATATTAGTTTACTTTCCGCAAGTTAGATATATTAAATTGCTCATGTCATTTTCAGTTACCTCCGAAAGCCACAGCTGGACTGATGGTGAGGGATTGAAGTATGAGTGTGTAGTTTGATATTAATTTCTTTTTCTGCAAATTAGATATCAGATTGCTCAAGTTGTTTATGGTTACCTCCGAAAGCCATAGCTGGACTAATGGCGAGGGATCAGAATATAAGTTGATGTAATTTGATTTAGATTTACTTTGTTGCAATTCTGGATTTCTTTAAGCATAGTTTCTTTTGTGTTTAGACAGCAGCAAGGATAGTTTGGTTTTCATGCTCAATAGTTCATTGTTTGATTTATTAGGCTAGCAGCACATTTTCATTTCCTTTCAAGTTTTTTCATTGTATGTTTCAAATTCCTTTTTAAAGTTTGAAGTTGGTAAATCATTATAAAGGATATCATTGCCTTGAACAATCATAACCATACTTGTTTTTATTTTAGAATTTCCATCACACATTAGAAAACCAAAAACGACAAAAAGATAAGAAATAGGTTATCTTGCACATATAGTGCGCCACACTTCATCAGCTTACGAATCCCAGATTGATAAATTAATGTAGCAATTTAGGACACACTAAATTGACCAAACATTTTGGCGTCGTTGCCGGGGAAGTGTAACTAGGTAGCCAATTTCTTAAAAAAAAAATAAAAAATAATAAAAGAAGGGAAAACTTGATAATTTCTTGAAGTATGCTCTCCTCTTGCACCTAGTGTGATCTGGAGGATCAGAAAAGAGAATTATTGGTTTAGTAATTTCTTAAGTATGCTCTCTTCTTGCACCTAGTGTGATCTAGAAGATCAGAAAGAGAATTATTATCCCTACTTAAAAAAAAAAAAATTACATGCATAGAGCAAGAGATTCTAGGGGAAGGTTTATAGCTAAAGCCAAGAGTTCAATTTTCACAACTCCATCTTCTTCAAGGCATAGACAAGAATCACCACCATCTACCCCTAGCCTTAAGATTTTTGGAATTCAAGGATCAGCTGAATTAGAGGATTCTCCTATACCACCTACTAAATCTCATTTAGAAAAGGAAGAGACTCCCTCTCATCCTCCCTTGATAGAAGAACTAGAGGACTTCAAGGACTCTAAAGAAACTATCATGGCAGAGGAAATAATAGATGGATTTGGAGGTAGAGGTAGAGGTAGAGGAGGAGGAAACAATGGAGACAACAATGGTGAAGGAAATAATGGAAGAAATAGGGAAGGAGACAACTTGTTTGGATTCCCTATAGTTGATGAGGAAACTCATACAACGATGAAAAATATCTCACCATCTATCCTCCCTAAATTTTATGGATTGCGAAGTGAGGATCCTGAAACATTTCTGTTTGAGTTTGAAGTTGTGTGCCGAACTTATGACTATATGGAAGACTCTCAAAAACTCAAACTGTTTCCTTCAACATTGAAGGGAGCTGCTTTGAAATGGTTCATGGGATTAGCCACCCAATCTATTAGGACTTGGAATGATATGAAACAAAATTTTTTGGATAGATACTTGGACTATTGTATGCCCACCAATCACAAGGATGAGGTATTCAAAATGATGCAAAAAGAAGATGAAAATTTGGAAGACTTACTTGAAAGATTTCAATACAAATTGAAAAGAGCAAAGATGAGCAACTTAGATGATGAAACCTTGAAAGCCCTCATATTAAAATCCATTAGAGATGAATGGATAGATATTTTAAACATGATGGGGAAAGGAGACATTTCTCAACTTCCACTTCGTGACATAACAGAACCATGTGTCCATCTCTCAAGAGGAAAATCTAAAACAGGAAAAGGGCCTAGGGATCCTTCTCTTATTAGGGCTAACAAATCTGCAACTGGATCAGTAAGTAGGGCAGAGATTGGTAATATGCTTGATGATTTCAAAACTGATATCTTAGGGAGCCTTAGTGAACAACTAGACACCCTTAAAATCCAACACAAGCAGAAAGCAGAAACAGATGCTTTAGCCATCTTTTGTCTGAAATGTAGGAAGAAACATGCTTTAAGGGAATGTCCCTTGGATGAAAAATTTGTAGAAACATGTATGATTTTCTCAGAGAATCATGAGATCAAGGATTGTCCTTCAATTCCTGGACTCAAAGCTGTCTTTCAAGAAGATCCAAATTCAGTAGAATCTCTCTGTTTTGTTGCAAGAAGACCTTGGCAGGGACAACAAAATCAAGGGTTTAACAACCCTATGAATCTTCAAACCCCACCAAATTGGAATCCTTGGCAACAACCTTGGCTCCAACATCAAAATCCATATCAGCCATGGGTACAAGGGATGCAAAATCCTTATGGGAGATTTGCTCAATTTTATCAATATCCTGCATCTTTTCAAAATCAACAAGCTCTACAACTTCCAAACCCAAATCCACAACTTTCATTGCCATTTCCACAACAACAACCTTCTCAACAAAATCCAAATCCTCAACTCATGCTCCCATACCAACAAAAGACAAATCAACTTCCAGCTCATCCATTGCCAAATCCTAACAATAAAAATCCTCAGAATACTTACATGATAGAATGACAACAATTTCCTACCTATATGATTGTTCCTCTCAATGATGTACAACTCAGATCTGGTAGAGTTTTAGAAAAACCTTCTATAGATGACCTAGAGCAGGATACCTCTGAGGAGGACTCTCTTGAATCCAATAAGGGTTCTGAGGAAGTATCTCTTCAAAACTCAAATATTCAAAAAGAAAAAGAAAAGTTAACACCCACAACTCCTATAGTTGAGCAACCTGCATCTTCATCTACACCTCCTTTTCCTGAAAAAATACAAATTGACAAGGGGGTGGAAAAACAAATCTTGTTGCCTAACTATGATTTTCTAGATGAATTGAAGAATGTTCGTATCAAGATTCCCTTGCTACAAGCCATTCGAGAGATTCCTATTCTAGAAAAAACAATAAAGGAGTTGAGTTTCAAAAGACCAGGAAGGAAACTAAAAGACACAAGAAGAATCCACCTGGTAGGAAAAATTGCAGATATTATGATGGGAAAATTTACCATGCAGAAGTATGTAGATCCAGGAAGTCCAATTGTCAAGACACATATAAATGGGATAGAAATTCCAAACACATTGATTGACTTAGGGGCTGCTATTAACATTATGAGTAGACAGACTATGGACCAGCTAAAACTTCCTAACCTTCTTTTTACACCTACTTTACTACAACTTGCAGATCGATCAATTATTAAACCAGATGGTGTATTAGAAGATATTTCAGTCTCCTTAGATTCTTGGGAATATCCGGTAGATTTTATGATTTTGACTCCCAAGAGTAATCTAGGAGGACACCCACTTATCTTAGGAAGACCTTGGTTAGCCACAGTTGATGCTTTTATTAGTTGTAGATCTGGGGATATGTACATTTCTAATGGTAATTCGACAAAGAAATTCAATTTGTATCCTCCAGCAAAAGCAATTACAGAAGTAGGAGACAATGAATGGGTTGATGATGAGGACACTATACAACCTGTCTTTACCATTTCTGAAATCAGTGAGGATAGTCAAATTTTGAACACATTAGAAAATTTTGAGACATCTTCAGAATATGACCCCACACAATTTCAGTTGGAATCTGACATAGAATATTTATCATCAAGACAAATGTCTCTCTACTCTATGGAAGAGTTTGGTAGTTCTACCATTGAGATTTCTCCAGAAAAAACATTGAATATCAACAAACATTTGGAAGAGTCACAACAAAAAGAACTAATCAAAATCTTGCAAAAACATTCTACTGCATTTGCATGGGAGTATACTGACATGAAAGGTATTGATCCCAAGACTTGCATCCATCATATCTATATTGAGGAAAACAGTAGACCAATCAGACAACCTCAAAGAAGGATGAATCCAAATCTTAGGGAGATAGTGAAAGAAGAGCTCCAAAAACTACTCAATGTAAACTTCATTTATCCAATTTCAGATAGCCGATGGGTTTCTCCTCCGGTTATAGTACCTAAAAAGAATGGTAAATGGAGGGTATGCATTGATTACAGGGAATTGAACAAAGCAACTTTGAAGGATCACTTTCCTTTGCCTTTTATCGATCAGGTATTAGACACATTAGCAGGTAAAAAGTACTTTTCAATTTTGGATGGTTTTAGTGGCTATAATCAAATTCAGGTAGCACCTGAAGATCAAGATAAGACCACATTTACTTGTCCATGGGGAACTTTTGCCTACCGAGTGCTTCCTTTTGGGTTATGTAATGCACCTGCAACATTCCAAAGAGCAGTACTAGGAATTTTTTCCGATCTAATCCATGATTGTGTAGAGGTTTATATGGATGATTTTACAGTTTATGGTAATTCATTTGAAGAGGCATTAGAAAATTTGGAAAAATTCCTTATAAGATGCAAAGAAACAAACCTTTCATTAAGCCATGAAAAATGCTTTATGATGTTTACTGAAGGTATTGTTTTAGGACATCATATTTCAGGAGATGGGATTAAGGTTGATAGATCAAAATTTGAAGTCATCTCCAAGTTACCTATTCCAAATTGTCAAAGAGATGTTAGAAGTTTTCTAGGATTTATTGGTTACTATAGAAGATTTATAGAAAACTTCACTAAAATAGCATCTCCACTCTTCAAATTTCTTACAAAAGACTGTGAATTTAAATGGGATCCTGATTGTCAATCAGCCTTTGAAACTTTAAAAACAAGAATATCTGAAGCACCTATCTTGAGAGGACCAAATTGGAAACTCCCTTTCCATATTTCTACGAATGCTTCAGATACAGCTCTAGGAGCTGTGTTGGGTCAAAAAGATTTAGTTCCTTATTCCATTTATTATACCAGTAAAAATTTGACTCCCACAAAGTTGAACTATACTGTGACTGAAAAAGAGTTTTTAGTTGTTGTTCATGCAATTAATAAGTTTAGACATTACATAACAGGCTATGAAACTTTTATTCATACTGACCATTATGCAATTAGATATTTAATGAACAAACCTGTTACTAATGGCAGAGTGACAAGATGGCTTTTACTTTTGCAAGAATTCAATATTACTGTGTTGGATAGACCAGGAAAACAAAATACAGTAGCTGATTTCTCGTCTAGGATTCAGAATACTAAAGAAGATTCTCCTGTAGAGGATAAGTTTCCCGATGAATACTTGTTTGCAGTAACTATTAAGACTCCTTGGTATGCAGATATTGCTAACTATTTGGTTACAGGGAAACTGCCTTCACATTTATTTCCAAGTGAAAAATGAAAAATTATTCAAGAGAGTTCAAAATATTCATGGATTTCTAACGAATTGTTTAAAACAGGGCCAGATCTTGTGATCAGAAGATGTGTCAAGGAAGATGAAATGCCTGATATTCTTAAGGCATGTCATGATGAACTATGCGGCGGACACTTTGCAGACAAAAGGACGGCCTATAAAATCCTCTCTTTAGGATATTATTGGCCTTCCCTCTTCAAAGATGCAAAACAATATGTCAAAAGGTGTGACAGCTGCCAAAGAGTAGGGAAACCTACCCATTCAAATAAAATGCCATTGCAACCACAGGTACTCATTGAACCCTTGAAAAATGGGCTTTAGATTTCATTGGACCTATTAATCCACCATCTAAACAAAAGAAGTATATATTGGTTTGTACTGATTATGTTACTAAATGGGTAGAAGCCAAAGCATTAGTATCTGCTACTGAAAATTCAGTTGTTCATTTTCTTTATGAGGATATTTTTACTCGCTTTGGTGTTCCAAGAGAAATTGTGACAGATCAAGGAAGCCAATTCACATCCAACTTGGTGGAGAAGTTGATGGAAGAATACAAAATCAAGCACAGAAGATCTACTCCTTACCATCCGTAAGCAAATGGTCAAGTGGAGTCTACAAACAAAGTTCTTGAAAGTATCATCACCAAAACTGTTCATCTACATAGAAGAGATTGGGCAGAAAGGCTTCCTGAAGCCTTGTGGGCCTACAGAACCACATGGAGAAATACAACAGGACATTCTCCCTATGAACTTGTTTATGGGAAAGAAGTCTTGCTCCCCATTGAGTTCCAAGTCAAGACCTTCAAGATAGCAGTTCAATTGGGGATGAATTTATCAGAAGCCCAAAAGCATAGAATGGAGCAATTAAATGAGCTAGATGAGATCAGACAAGAGGAAATTCTAAGAACTGATCTAGTTCAATATCAAAGAGCTAAATGGCATGACAAGTACATCAAAGAGAAGAAGTTTCAAGAAGGAGATTGGGCATTGTTATTTGATTCCAAGTTTAAATATTTTCAAGGAAAATTTTAGACTCATTGGCTTGGGCCATATGAGATTGAAAAGATCTTTAGCAATGGAGCGGTAAGAATCAAGACCATTGATGAGTTTCAAACTCCTCTTATTGTGAATGGCCACAGATTGAAAGTTTATCATAAGCCACTCTCAAAAGAGGAATTTGTCAAAATGTTTCAAGAAAATTCTGCAATCAGGCTGGTACAGAAGAATTCTTCTTCTCCACCAGCCTAGCTTTTGTTCTTTTCAGTTAAAAAAAAAATAAAATAAAAAAATTATATAAGCCTGAAAACTAATCACTGATTGGCAGTCTTATACAGAAAATATTGGGTGAAAATCAGGAACACCTGACACCCTATATTTTCCAAAAAAAAAAAAAATCTCTCTTTCATTTCACAAGTTTTGTGACCACCCATTCCACTTCATTCCACTTCATTTCACTTCATTTCACTCTATTCCACTTCATTTTATCTGTTTCATTCCATTTCACCAATAAAATTCTTTTTCATGACCATTTCCATCTAGTCATTTGTCATCTGTTCATTTCCATTCACCCAAATAATAGCTGTGTCAGTTTCCGCAGCTGACATCTGTTTCCGCAGCTGACACCAGTTTCCGCAGCCAGAAGCAGATTCCGCAGCTACCACTCTGTTTTTCAAAAGAATGTATAGCCAGATGTTATTTCCATAATCATGAAATCAAATGCAGGTATGAGGACCAATTATGAAGACATGGGGCATTCAAGATATCAATGAGGAGCAACTAATTGAAGATCAAGGAAAAATGGCAAGAATTCCAAGGTATGAGTAAAAATTTATTTCAAATGGCATTTAAAACACATTTTTATATAGTTATAGACCATAAGCTCCATTATGTGCAATGATTGTATTGACAAACTCCGTAACCACTCCATGATCTCTGTACAATCCTCCCACAATCCTTGCATTCATTCTCAAACGGTCCCATAATTAAACCTCCGATCTTCACTCATACTCCGATATTCCACCTGTGACAATGAGACGTAGTTGATTTGACTACGGCTTCTTTCAGCCGCATAAAATCCATAGCCGTTGTTTAAACGTGCTTACATTTATTTTGCAGCCACCAAATTTTAAAACACTGTCGGATGTGTTATACTCCTCCTATTGTTCTATTAATCTCACAGCCGCATTTCTGTTGTGCTCACGTAACCCTTCTCTGTTCCGCTTCACTCCATTTCGTTCTCTGTTACGCTACAGTCTGTATACCCACTCTCTGATATCTACCTACAGTCATTGTGCTCATTTCTGTTCATTCAGCCGTCCTACTTCTATTGAACCCTCCTCACGCAGGAAATTTTTTAAAGAGCAGAAAGAAGGATGGGTAAATTGTTGAGAGCAGAACCAGAGGGACCTAAATTCATGGAAGGATATCCGCAAGTCAGGGATATATTGAAGAAGGCAAAGTGGCTGCGGTTTATCCAAAAGTTTAGAGGCTACCATAAAGAAGTGACAAAAGCTTTTGCAAGGTCGTTCAATGGCCTGGAAGTAGAGATTGGAGACCTTAAGTTTACGGTGAATGAGGCATCTATAGCATCTGCCACAGAACTTCTTCAAGAGGGTGAACGATGGTTTAAGAACAAAAGCATTAGTGATGAAGCTTGGAGAATAATCTTACGAAACCCAGGTATGGACATAACTATTTTTAAAAGAGGAATTCCTGTTCATGCTTTGAAAGAGGAATGGGCTACTTTGCTGCTAGTTGTTCAAAAATTTATCACCTGTGAAGGCCGTTTTGGGTCCATGTATATGTACCATACCAGATTGCTAATGAATTTTCTAGATAATCAAACTCTCAATCTCCCATATTTTCTATTAAATAGTTTGAAGAAGATGTCTGTGACTGTTCAGAAACATTTAGGGGATGTAGAATCACATCTATATCACCATGGTCTTGTAAAAATTTTGATTGAAAAAGAGTTAAAGGAGAAGAAGGACACATGGGAACAATTTTTGATTAGAAATTTCTTTGAGGAACCTCAAGAAATTCTTGAAGGTAGCACATCAAGAAGGAGTAGGAGAAAAAGAACAAATGATGAAACTCAAAGTACTCCTACTACTACAATTGAAAGAACTAGTAGGGAAGAGATACTGTCAAAAAGGAAGAAGAAAGAAACCAAGGGTAAAAAGCCAATAACATCAAAAGAGAGAAAAGTATTGAGGCTATACATCAAACCCCTTCTTCCGAAGAAGAAGATCATCAAGTGTTATTTGAGAGATTGGTTCATCTTCAAGAACAATTATCTATAGCCAAGAAGAAAGAGAAAGGAAAACAAAAGCAAAAAGACAGTGGTCCACAGCGTGTGAGAAGAAGTTCCAGGCTTAAGGGGAAGTTGAGGAAAACACAAATGAAGGGACCTCATTTTATCGATTTGGGAGAAGAAACATCTGAACAGTCCCCAGCTGACTATAGTCCATCTCACTCTCAGTCAGTCAGTGAACCTGGTTCATTTCATTCTCAGTCAGACATTGAACATAGTCCATCCCATTCTCAGCTAGATATTGATGTGAGCCCTTCTCAGCCAGATTTTGAAGACAACTCTCCTTCACGGCACTTTGGGGACAGCCCAATAAAAATGACACCTGATATAGACCCCAAGCAGCAAGAAGTATATGATTATATAGAATCTTTAGAAAAAGCAGCTACAGGTCCCAGTACTTCGTCCATTCAGCCTCACATATCAAAAGATGATCTAGTCCAATCACTGAAACAAGAAGTCTTTGAGCTAGAGCTTTTAAATAGACACATTAAAAATGAAAATGAGACATTGAAGGAACAAAGAAAATTGGACAAAATCATTCATGATAATACCATGCTACATCTGGGAATATGGAAGAAGAAGAACAAGAAATTGAAAAAGAAATGCCAGAAGTTAAGCAGAGCACTGGTTAATATCAAATTTAGATGCTTAATGAAGAAGCCCAGGATGTTGGCAGCACCAAGGAAGAAGAGGAGAGGATTGGATGTACTGGCTGAAGTGTCAAGGCATATGAAATGAAGAAGGATTATCAAAATTTTGGTTGCATGAGGACATGCAACACCTTCACAATGGGGGTATGTTGAGTCTCAAATCTGCATCTTTCTTATACATCTTCCTAGACCTTTTTCATTCACCTGAACCTTCCAAGTTGTCAATATCATTGTATATTAATTGCAAAAGAGCATATAAAATGGTTTTTAACTATATTTTGTGTCTGCTGTTTGATTTAGATTTTTGCTCATTTAGCTGCGGAATCTTGCCACTTTCCGCAGCTGCTGCAACTTTCCGTAGCCATTTTGTGAAAGTCTATGTTACAGGTGTCTTCAGGAAAAACGAGCCACATGGGCAAGTCAGAAATGATGTGGACATGGATCGTGTCCTATTGGCTCGAGCAAATTCACTTAAGGAGGCTGTGGTCAAAGGTGGCCAAGTGGAAGTCAACCGTAGAGTCCCACGGTGACAGGACTCTATTTCTCATCACGTGAGGATTTGCATGACCATTTCTAACTTATGGGAGACACATCAACACCTGTACACGGCTCCATAAGCCGAATCCAACATCCACTCCTCATAGATTTACTCCTCACTGCGGCCATGATGCTGGATCCCTGGACGTGATGATTTACGTGTCTCCATCAGCACAAACTTTAGGGAATTAGTTATATTTCCTTTGTTATAAATAATGTGTTTGCATACGCATATTAGATTAGTCTCCATTAGCCTCCAGATAGCTCTGTAATGTAATTACGTTGCCACTGTGCTGTAATATCACCTCTCTGTTATGACTGCATTTTAATATATAAGAAGACTCTGTTTCCAAGCGTAATTCGTACTTGAAGGCTGTTGCCAAGGCTGGTGCAGAGGGCCCCTGCACACGCTGAGGTTTTGTGCATTATTGTATAGTTTCTTGTTTATTTCTTTAAGTTCATTGTGCCATAAGGCATTCATGTGTTTATACATTACATCTTTCATGGTATTTATGTTTCATCACTGTCCATAATCTTTCATGCTTTACATTTTACTTCTGTCTTTCATGTTTTATGTTATTGTTAACTGATCAGTGTTCTTGTTTCAGATTACAAATAGGCAGCCCAGGCATTTGCATATCTTTTGACTAATGACATGGAATCAATATTGTTCTGCTGCTAATTTATTTTTCTTAGTTTTTGTTTAATTCCAGTACTGCTTTGTTTATTTCAGTCTTGCACATTTGTTTCAGTAGTTAGATTTAGATATATTAAATTGCTCATATCATTTTCAGTTACCTCCGAAAGCCACAGCTGGACTGATGGTGAGGGATTGAAGTATGAATGTGTAGTTTGATATTAGTTTACTTTCTGCAAGTTAGATATATTAAATTGCTCATGTCATTTTCAATTACCTCTGAAAGCCACAGCTGGACTGATGGTGAGGGATTGAATAATGAGTGTGTATTTTGATATTAGTTTCTTTTTCTGCAAATTAGATATCAGATTGCTCAAGTTGTTTATGGTTACCTCCGAAAACCATAGCTGGACTAATGGTGAGGGATCAAAAGATAAGTTGATGTAATTTGATTTAGATTTACTTTGTTGCAACTTTTGGATTTCTTTGAGCATAGTTTCTTTTATGTTTAGACAACAACAAGGATAGTTTGATTTTCATGCTCAATAGTTCACTGTTTGATTTATTAGGCTAGCAGCACATTTTCATTTCCTTTCAAGTTTTGTCATTGTATGTTTCAAATTCCTTTTTAAAGTTTGAAGTTGGTAAATCATTATAAAGGATATCATTGCCTTGAACAATCATAACCATACTTGTTTTTATTTTAGAATTTCCATCTCACATTAGAAAACCAAAAATGACAAAAAGACAAGAAATAGGTTATCTTGCACATATAGTGCGCCACACTTCATCAGCTTACGAATCCCGGATTGATAAATTAATGTAGCAATTTAGGACACACTAAATTGACCAAACAGCTGGTCCCGTTTAGAAAGATGCTATCATTACATGCTCGTTGGAAGCTGAATTTCCGAGACCGCCACTGCTAACCAAATCTCGCATTCCACGTAGATTTATTCCTGACTGTTTGCAGCACGTTGAATTGCAGGCCCGTGAAGGACAGATAAGCTCACCACAGAAGGAATGGGCTCACGGAAAGAGCGACCTTTTGATTTATTCTAAATCCACCAAGATAATTCAGAATCCTCCGCATACCTAGTCAGCACGGTCGACCTGCAAAGTTATCTCTGTTAAACAACCTCCAAGGTCGCTCACAGCATCAGCGTGCATGCAAATAGAACCTTAAACCATTTCATGCAGGCATACATACATGTAAGAGACTGTTTTTCGACTCAGGGGAGAAGAAACCACATAAAATTATCCTTGCACAACTACAGATCTGGTTTCTAGAGGTGGGATAGAAGTGCACGACCAAAAATGGTATTCGAAGCTGCATGCTCTTGTTTTAATGCATGTTGAATTGCATACGGATTCAGCTGTATCGTTTTTTTCCATCGCCATAAGATATGGGTCCTCCAAGAGAAGCGAAACGCTCATCTTAACCAGTGCAATAACGACTACGGGACGTTTTTCTACAGTGGCAAATCCCTCGATACAGCAGATGAGATATGCTCTGTTGCAAGCGCAAGAGTCCCACCTTGAAAATTATTACGAAGATGCTGATACAAGGAGGCTTAGGGTTCGATGTTAAATCAGTCCAGCAGATCAATGTTATTAGATTTCCTTTGGAAGACTCGATTTGTTAACATCATGTGAATATAGCATAGCAATGGTGCTGGTCTGCGTATAACCTGAATTACCACCATGAAGACAAGCTGTTCGAAGGGCAAGAGATTTTTCGGAGTGCATTCCTTCCTGCAACTTCACTAAGGAGCAGCGCCCTCACCTTATTTATCATGACAGCATGCAGACTCATCAACCCCATTTCGAAGGGGCGTTCCCTCAGTAAGATCTTAGCACAAACTTTCGAACATGATGAAAGTATCATTGGATCCCGACATAGTTTTCGTTGTGGGGAACACAAGAAGCATGTTGCCCAAATCAATAGTTCCGTTCCATTGGGAGGAAATAGAGCATTTCCCAGCAAGCAAGAGAATTGATACACTGATGGCATATGTGTTGGTTATTCCGAGCCCCCTACTAAATCAAAAGCTGGGAACCAGAAACGCATCACATGCAGTGGGAGATGGCACAAGTAAAATCCCTTTGCCTCATCAACGGATTGTCACTACAAACATTCGGATCCCAAGAGAACCTGATAAGGACCACGCTACGACATAAAACTTGACCACACAGGGGTCCAAAGTTTTCATTTTTCTTGTGTAATTAATTGCGCCTCTTAACATTGTTATTTAAGCAATGAAGACATGTAACCTAAGATATGTGATTGCAGGTGGAAGCTGTCGATTTGCGCGATGAGTTGGAGTTTTTCCCAGCAAGCAAGAGGACCAGTTTTCAAAGCACATGAGATGAGGAATACTGCTACAAAATTTGCAGATCTGCTTGAAGTCGCAGGTCGCAGATTTCTTCAGGTCGCAAGCTCGCACCTCTTTGGTTTTTCTGCCTTTTGTGACCCCGCGACCCAGCGACCTAGTCGCAAGGTCGCAAGGTCGCACCTCTTCAGTTTTTCCGCCTTTCGCGACCCTGCGACCCAGCGACCTAGTCGCAAGGTCGCAAGGTCACATATCTTCGGTTTTTCCACCTTTTTGCGACCCCGCGACCCAGCGACCTAGTCGCAAGGTTGCAAGGTCGCATGCCTTCGGTTTTTCCACCCTTTGCGACCCCGTGACCCAGCGACCTGGTCGCAAGGTCGCAAGGTCGCATCTCTTCAGTTTTTCTGCCTTTGCGACCTCGCGACCCAGCGACCTAGTCGCAAGGTCACAAGGTCACATTCTCTCATTTTCTTACAACTTGCGACCCCACGACCCAGTCAGGTCGCAGGTCGCAACAGCGGCTCAGGTTGCAGGTCGCAAAAGGGACTGGGTCGCAAGGCAGCCCAACGGTCAGGAAGATGAAAGGTCAAGGAAGCCCAAAGGGCAGGTTTTGTTTTAGAAATACTCCTTCGGAAGCTTGTAGAAGAGGCTTTTGGTTTGGGGACTTGGGATGAGTACATTGTATTACCAGTAGATTATACATTTAATGATAAATACAAGCATTTTGTAAAATCTCTTTGTGGATCTGGTGTTGTTTATGTACGGGCACTCTTGAGTATTATATTTTCAGTTTCTGAACATCTTTAGATTAAGGGAACTGTATCTTTAATTCAGTTCACAGTTACATAACGGTTTGCTGAGTATGTTAGTGGTGGTTGAGTTATTTCACTTTCTTAGTGAATGTTGATGACTATGTTTATCTGCGTTTGTGTTATCATTTAAAGCTTTTAGGAAGTGAAGGGTGTTCTCGCCATGAGGAACTATTTCTTTCATGGTCAGAACATCTTACAGGCATGAACCTAATGAAGTGTTGCTAACAACACTTCCTTCTACCTTCATGCTTTACTATTTTCTCTTGCTACTCATAGTGTCGTATGTACATTTAATGCATCAAGCATATGTCTTGTATCAGTCGATTAGGTGTGTATTCACTGTTTTATAGAGTTTAAGCGAGACCCAAAGCAAAGGAGAAATCAGTGGTAGTCGGACCCACACCCCCTACAGGATCCCTATTCCAAACGGTTCAAGGTCTAATTGGGACCTTTTACCAGGGAGATCCCCTGCTGTTGGACGGGACAGATTTTCCCGTCAACAGAATTGGCGCTAGAAGGAGGGCCAGATGACAAGCTGAGCCCTGAGAGCCTGTAGTTAATCTCATATCTATAATGGCTCGTTCCCAAATCATTCTCCCAAGATGTTTGTCGGAGTTTTATCAGCCTCGATACTTCATTCCCGATGAACTTATGTATCACTTGTCCCAGTTAAAATTTGATGGTGAAAATGGGGTGTCCATAACCCAACACTTTTTAGATTTCTGCAATTTTGGTGAGTACCACGAAATTGACGATGAAGGTTTGATTTGTTTGCTTTTCTTCCTCACTCTCGAAGTTCTTGCTAAACAATGGTGCCGCACATTGCCGGAAGCTTCCATCCATTCATTTGAACAACTCGCCAGTGAATTGCGACAAGCTTTTCACAGGTATGATCTTCATAACGTTGTAATAAAGTTAAATGACATTAGAATGGAACCTTAGGATTCTCTAAATGAATTCTCTATCAGATTTATTCATTATTGTTTTGAGTTCCATGAAAGGGATATCGATTGGAAATGTTTAAATGAACAGTTTAAGTATGTGATTCTCGTTTCCCTTGAACAATTCCAGTTAGATCCTAGTGTTCCCTATGATGACCCGCAAGTTACCGGCTGTTCAGATTTTGTCCCTAACACTTCGTTGTCCATCTCCTCGAGTCCAGACAACATTCAGGCCTCCAAGGAGAGTGTTGCTATTTGTGACATTCTCACCCCTCCTCCTGAGTTGTCGAGTAGTGGAGTTGTGACCTCGAAAGTCCTGAGCAAGGATAGACACTAGCAAGAGGATAAAGCCTACTGCACTACCTTTGAATCTTTCACGCACCATGTCGAATCAGAACTTGAAAACCCCAGTGGCTCGTTATCTCTCTCGGTTCACGAAACCTACCCCGAGCCCACTTTGTGTCTCCCTAGACACAAACCTAAATCTGATTTGCATACTGATTATGAATCGACTCCTACCCCGGATGAAGTTGATTCCCAGACAAGGCCTACCAGATCATCGTTTTCTCTGAATAACACAGATGCGCGTGTTGAAAAGCCTCGTATGGTTAACGCCCCTACGACTCAATCTTTCCGTTCATTTTTTCCCGGTTGGTTTCCCGATCCCACCACACCGGTAATTTCTTTGAGACATTCAAAATTTCCTTATACTGGTATTAGCGACAATCATAAGCACGCAGATGGTGTTTCACAATCACAGTCCAAAATCGATGAATCTTTTAAATCTGATCTGTCTCACTCAGAATCTTTAGACAGCCATAGGAGTGATTTCTTATCTGGGCAACTTCAAGACGTCCTCTTTATTGATCCACCCCAGTTGGTAACTGTCAGGGAGCTTAACAAACCAGGTACTGAACTTGATCAAATCAATAGTCACAGCGATCACTGCCTATCTGAAAACATATTCCATCATACCGCTGACTACTATCACTCACATCTCTTTTCCAACCATATGGAGACACCAAAATTCGATGATTCGCTTTGGGAGGATTCAAGTACCCATCAGAAAGTCGAAGCACTTCAGCTTCTGCCAACCGTTTCTGAGATGACGATCCCCAAATACCATGCTCCACCCAGCATAACCGTATTAAATCCACCCCACCCTGGAAAATCTAGAGAATCCGATACTTTGGATTATCAATCTGTCAGTGCGCAAACATTTGACCGAATTGATACCAAGCCCACTGACATTCTGCAACCCACCACAATCCATGATCACATCTACTTGCATGTTGATCTCGCCAAGCAGTCAAAGTTGGAAAGTCCCTTGCTCGAAGGTCGAGAGTTTGTTCAAGGCAGTGAGGAATTTTAGGATCCACTAAACGCGGATTCGGATCCTTATACCCTTAACCAAACCCAGGAACAATCCCGAACTAGGGTTTTCGAAACTAGGGTTTCTACGCTTGGATGCACATGCATCTATAATTCGCCTGGCGCTTGCTTATTGTTTCCATTCCATAAAACTTATGGTCCTCAACACCATGATGAGATTGTCGGTCAACTCGACCAACCCTATCCGGTGGATGTACCTACCAATAGGCCATGGCCTGCCCAGCGCCCATCAGACCCGGGACTGTGCATGAATGATTGTGTGTCATGTATAAATGGTGAGTTTCAAGAACATATTGTTGTGTATCAAGATGAGAGTGGGTTTCATCTTGCACAATCTGTTCTGGCGTGTTCTTTGGTAAGTATCTATGATCGTCTTACCGTTGCACCTGCTCCTCAGGTAAGCTTTGTTGCGGCCGCACTTTTTTGGATATTAGCTCTGATCCTGATCATTTTTGTTCTTGCAGGTCAGGAACTAATGCGGTGGCTGCACTGGAAAGCTGGTTTTACATAGCCCCACCACATCATTGGTTAAACTAGGTTTTAGGTGTAGGCTAGCTAGGACCTGAAATAAAATTTTTAGTTCAAAGTTAATTAGGTTTACTTGCTAAATTTTTTACTTCATGATTTAAAA
Source organism: Pinus albicaulis (assembly GCA_034641835.2). Taxonomy (NCBI): domain Eukaryota; kingdom Viridiplantae; phylum Streptophyta; class Pinopsida; order Pinales; family Pinaceae; genus Pinus; species Pinus albicaulis. The sequence goes on from JAXQQM020061220.1 coordinate 229,845, forward strand.
GTGTGTTTGTTATTTTACGATTAATATTTTAGGCATCATCATGTTACAAGTATTTTTCACTCATTTCTTTTCAGTTTGCTTATTGCTGCATAAATAATTACTGCTTGTATTGCGCCTCTTTCCCACCTACAACTGGTTGATCATTCTCCCACATGGCATTGCATTGTATTTTGAGCCTCACCTATTACATTGCGTCGTATGCTCTCTCTCCCTCACATCATTTTTGTCATATCGCCTGCCACTTCACGAGCCCTCATTGCAACCCTATAACCTTGTATTCTTGTTTTGCCCCGATCGCTGAAACAGTAACCCCATTGTTTTGCCTGAGGTTGCGGTGGCTATCTCAAGAGACAGATTTCTCTTAGGACCAGTCATAAAAGTCGCATTCTCAACAAGATGCCTATGAGTCTAAACTTATTATCTGTGGAGATACGAGTCGGTTGTCTGTGGTAGAACTGATGAGTTTGAAAAGCCCATACCCGTAGCCTAAGCCTTGTGCCCAGAATAGTCCTAGACATCTTAATGACCTGTTTTGCACGCTTCGCCTATTGTGGTGGATGGGATGTGAAGGTTTGGCACGAGGGTAAACCCAAATCAGGATATCTTTCAGTTTCTGCAAAACAAGAAACAACCTCTCTTGCTCGTAAAATAAGTCGGGATCCCTCACCCGCCCATGAAAAATAAGTGCCACGAGCACATGAAAATAAGTGCTACAAGCACATGAAACAAATAAGGGTAAAGGATCGAGAAAGGCTTCCTGCGCAGAGAGGTAATGCAACGAATCCGTCGGGTTACTGACCAGGCTCGCTGGCAGCGGAGCAACGTTTGTGATTTCTTGAAGTGACTCCGCCGGGGTACTGTCCAGGCCTGCTAGCAGCGGAGCAACACCAGAAACTTACTTTAAAAAATCCTGAAAATAATAAACCCACTGCCTTGCCCTTCACATCATCAACAAGCTACTGGCATCTGTGAGCTTTTTCTTTGATGTGTTTCTGATTAGCGGGACTTAGTTGAGGTACAAGGATTAGGCATACCTGTAAAGGGCAAAAGTAACACAAAGGGGACCCACGGAACTTGTTCAATATTCCCTTGCATTACTATCAGGACTCAGAATTTTGTTGTGATGTTGACAGAGATGCTGGATTCTACCAGTGGTTCGCCATTTGTTGTAGCTGCTACAACACCACCCAAAATTTTGGGTATATCTAAAATTTCGGGTTCCCCCTCTGCTCGCTTAGGCGTTGAAGTCTTTCACCCGACCTGCAATCAACTACATCCCAGTGACCTATCCCCAACCCCTCATGAGTTGTCCCGCCATCATGATCGGATTTCATTGTTGCAATCACGCCATATGTGGGAAGGATCATCCAGCGTGCGCCCGAACACTCTTGTCGCAGTCGCGCCATATGTAATGAGATTGCCATGCATACTTTTGAATAGAAACCTTTTGTGTATCGACGATTAAAAGCCCTATCGCCGTGGGTCGCTGAAAATATTGTTTTTTTTGTCTCATATGTCTCATCTGGGGCCATCATTATCAAAGAGTGATTGTGATGTCGTAATGTTCCACAGGTCGACCCCACGGGTGACAGATTCCTCATTCGTGTCACAACATCAAGGGAAATAAAATTGATCTCAACAACCAGGCCTAAGTTGCGGAACAGGGAAGGAGGAGGAGAAAACGACTAGTACTGTTAAAGGAGGTTTCTTCACTAGTATGCACTAGATGCTTAAAAGCGCTCCATTGGAAATGTCCAGATCCTGTACCATACCATCTAAATGATGATGGGTGCACACAAAGAAACATATTTTGCCACTTCGATGAGTCTAGTATGGCCCGGTGAACAAAGCGGACTCAGAGGATTTCTCTAAGACAATGACCATCTCATTCGAGGCGTTCTCGTGCCAGGTAGCAGTGCGAAAGCACACATGGTGGTGCTGGCAAGCCAACGACAAAGTTTCGAATATCAACCACCCCGTTGAGAAACAATACCTATTAAACCCGAGCTACAAGGTGGGCGCAAATGTGTGGACCAAGGTTATGGTTTTAAGTATGATGTGATTAAACCAAGGCAAAGAAACCATATGGTTTCAAAACCATAGGAGATCGTGGAGAAAACTATGTGCAAGCATTATAAGTGGGCGCACATCTATGGACTAAGGTGACGTTGTATATTTAAGCCTAGGTGCAATCACATGTGATCTCAAAACCATATAAGACCGCCGAGAGGAAAATTACAGTTAGGATCAAATACTTCTATGCCTAAGTCATATGATAGAATGTTTGAGGCATATATATATATGGTGGTCAACGTTACAACTAAAACGCGGGTCAAAATTATATGAAAATGCATTATGATTCGACGTAAGCATTCCTGTGGCCGAGTTTTATTCTTTGAAAACAGATATATTATGTTTGGTCGAAATTTGCATTTTAAAGTGAAGCAAACATCGTAACAAGCCCATAGTAACGTGTTGCAATGACTATGATGCAATACCCATGGACGAAAAGGTCGAAGGAAGTTTTTCTATGGTCCAACGTCGTTGCATGGAGTCAAACGTGCAATATTTACATTGCATGTAGCGGTCAACCTTATGTTTGAAGCCCAACGCAAAATGTTCAATGTCCATGTTGCATGGAGCCTACGTTCAATAAGCCAAATGAAAACGTTATACATATAGGGCAAAGAATAAAACGGCCTCTGTCTTGAGCCCTTGCTCTTTGCAAAGAATAAATGTCTTTTTCATTCCTATTTGGGTTCTCATAGAGGGCTCAAGACAGACAAAGTTGTGGTGGCTTCAGCTTTTTTATCTATTTTATCTTGTTAGATTTCCATGGTTCTGGAGAATTGCGACAGTAGAAGAACATCCAATTGGTAGCATGTCCCTAAGGGGATGGAGTATCCAATCGGCTGACATGCCATCTCGATATCCTGTTGCGGGTGTTCCTGATATTATTGGCATTGTAATACCGCTCGTGTATCTCATTGTTACACCAAACATTTATTTCAGTATATTGTCTATCAACTGAAAGAAAAGCTTATTATTTCTATGTGAATAGCCAATTCAAATGCACACGTGAAGTCTCAAAACATAGTGCGCACAGTATGACTGGGGTTCCTTCCAAAGCAGAATTTCCGGTGTATTCAACAGTATCAGCATGCGGTATATGCCGAGGATGGCTCAGAGATGTACGTGGCGGTAAACCTTTCAAACTAAAACCTGTCAACGTTTATATATATGTGGAGTGTATATATTTTATGGGCCAAAGGTATGTTTACACGTGGCAGTAGAATATCATAACACGTTGAAACTACATGGATGAATCTGCAACGTATCTATCTCCAGTCTGCATGGCAACTGTCGTGATGGAATAGAAGTTGAATGATTTATGCGTTACGACTACAGTCATGGACTGAAAAGCCAGCATGAAATCTGATTTCATATCCCCAAGGGTGATATTCCAGGATATAATCACGCTTCGAATTTGCTATTAATAACCTACGCTGGTCCCGTTTAGAAAGATGCTATCATTACATGCTCGTTGGAAGCTGAATTTCCGAGACCGCCACTGCTGACCAGATCTCACATTCCACATAGATTTATTCCTGACAATTTGCAGCACGTTCAATTGCAGGCCCGTGAAGGAAAGATAAGCTCACCACAGAAGGAATGGGCTCACGGAAAGAGCGACCTTTTGATTTATTCTAAATCCACCAAGATAATTCAGAATCCTCCGCATACCTAGTCAGCACGGTCGACCTGCAAATTTATCTCTGTTAAACAACCTCCGAGGTCGCTCACAGCATCAGCGTGCATGAAAATAGAACCCTAAACCATTTCGTGCAGGCATACATACGTGTAAGAGACTATTTTTCAACTCAGGGGAGAAGAAACCACATAAAATTAGCCTTGCACAACGACAGATCTGGTTTCTGGAGGAAAGATAGAAGTGCACGACCAAAAATGGTATTCGAAGCTGCATTCTCTTATTTTAATGCATGTTGAATTGCATACAGATTCAGCTGTATAGTTTTTTGCCATCGCCATAAGATACGGATCCTCCAAGAGAAGCGAAACGCTCATCTTAACTAGTGCAATAACGACTACGGGACGTTTTTCCGCAGTGGAAAATCCCTCGATACAGCAGATGAGAAATGCTCTGTTGCAAGCGCAAGAGTCCCACCTTGAAAATTATTACGAAGATGTTGATTCAAGGAGGCTTAGGGTTCGATGTTAAATCAGTCCAACAGATCAATGTTATTAGATTTCCTTTGGAAGACTCGATTTGTTAACATCGTGTGAATATAGCATAGCAATGGTGCTGGTCTTCTTATAACCTGACTTTCCACCACGAAGACAAGCTATTCGAAGGGCAAGATATTTGTCAGAGTGCGTTCCTTCCTGTAACTTCACTAAGGAGTAGCGCCCTCACCTTATTTATCATGACAGCATGCAGACTCATCAACCCCATTTCGAAGGGGCGTTCCCTCAATAAGATCTTAGCACAAACTTTCGAACATGATGAAAGTATCATTGGATCCCGACATAGTTTTCATTGTGGGGAACACAAGCAGCATGTTGCCCAAATCAACAGTTCCGTTCCATTGGGAGGAAATAGAGAATTTCCCAGCAAGCGAGAGAATTGATACACTGATGGCATATGTGTTGGTTATTCCGAGCCCCCTACTAAATCAAAAGCTGGGAACCAGAAACGCATCACATGCAATGGGAGATGGCACAAGTAAAATCCCTTTGCCTCATCAACGGATTGTCACTACAAACATTCGGATCCCAAGAGAACTTGATAAGGACCACGCTGCGACATAAAACTTGACCACACAGGGGTCCAAAGTTTTCATTTTACTTGTGTAATTAATTGTGCCTCTTAACATTGTTATTTAAGCAATGAAGACATGTAACTTAAGATATGTGATTGCAAGTGGAAGCTGTCGAATTGCACGATGAGTTGGAGTTTTTCCCAGCAAGCAAGAGGACCGATTTTCAAAGCACATGAGATGAGGAATACTGCTACAAAATCTGCAGATCTGCTTGAAGTCGTAGGTCGCAGATTTCTTCAGGTCGCAAGGTCGCACCTCTTTGGTTTTTCCGCCTTTTGCGACCCCGCGACCCAGCGACCTAGTCGCAAGGTCGCAAGGTCGCACCTCTTCGGTTTTTCCGCCTTTCGCGACCCTGTGACCCAGCGACCTAGTCGCAAGGTCGCATATCTTCGATTTTTCCACCTTTTTGCGACCTCGCGACCCAGCGACCTAATCGCAAGGTCGTAAGGTCACATACCTTCGGTTTTTCCACCTTTTGCGACCCTGCGACCCAGCGACCTAGTCGCAAGGTCGCAAGGTCGCATCTCTTCGTTTTTTCCGCCTTTGCGACCTCGAGACCCAGCGACCTAGTCGCAAGGTCACAAGGTCGCATTCTCTCATTTTCTTACAACTTGTGACCCCGCGACCCAGTCAAGTCGTAGGTCACAACAGCGGCTCAGGTCGCAGGTCGCAAAAGGGACTGGGTCGCAAGGCAGCCCAACGGTCAGGAAGATGAAAGGTCAAGGAAGCCCAAAGGGCAGGTTTTATTTTATAAATACTCCTTCGGGAGCTTGTAGAAGAGGCTTTTGGTTTGGGGACTCGAGCTAAGTACATTGTATTACCAGTAAATTATACATTTAATGATGAATACAAGCATTTTGTAAAATCTCTTTGTGGATCTGGTGTTGTTTATGTACGGGCACTCTTGAGTATTATATTTTCAGTTTCTGAACATCTTTAGATTAAGGGAACTGTATCTTTAATTTAGTTCACAGTTACATAACAGTTTGCTGAGTATGTTAGTGGTGGTTGAGTTATTTCACTTTCTTAGCGAATGTTGATGACTTTGTTTATCTACGTTTGTGTTATCATTTAAAGATTTTAGGAAGTGAAGGGTGTTCTCGCCACGAGGAACTGTTTCTTTCATGGTCAGAACAGCTTACAGGCATGAACCTAATGAAGTGTTGCTAACAACACTTCCTTCGGCCTTCATGCTTTATTATTTTCTCTTGCTACTCATAGTGTCGTATGTACATTTAATGCATCAAGCATATGTCTTGTATCAGTCGATTAGGTGTGTATTCACTGTTTTATAGAGTTTAAGCGAGACCCAAAGAAAAGGAGAAATCAGTGGTAGCCGGACCCACACCCCGGACAGGATCCCTATTCCAAACGATTCAAGGTCTAATTGGGACCTTTTACTAGGGAGATCCCCTACTGTTGGATGGGACAAATTTTCCCGTCAACAAGGAGTTTGACTTGGAATTTGAAAAATCCAAATCAAAGAAGTCATTGATATTTGTTGAACTTATGTGTGACTTCGCACGTACTAATACAGAAACAGTGGCGGAACAATCGATCGCAGACGAATCCTTGTTTCTTATTAGTACCATTGATCCTTGGTATGGAGATATCATCGTTTATCTTCAGACCCAATCTTTTCGGCTCGAAATTTCATGGTCGCAATGACGTAAAATCCATTTCTAGTCTCAACAATATCATATTTTTGGTGACACACTATACCGTCGTGGTGTGGACTTTGTTTTTCGACGTTGTCTCACCCATGAAGAAGCCGAAAAGGTTTTAAATGACTGTCACTCTGGAGCATGTGACGGTCATATGTTTGGGTATGCTACAGCCCAAAAGATATTGCGCGCTGGTTATTTTTGGCCATCCTTATTTAAATATTGTATTTATGCGGTCCGAAAATGCCATAATTGTCAAATCTTCGAACGAAAGATGCATGCACCACCCGCTCCTCTTCACCCTATAATTGTTTTCGGTCCTTTTGCAAAATGGGGCATTGAATTCATTACATGTAACCCTCACTCGGCTAGGGGGTGTCGGTATATTATTCTCGTAGTAGATTATTTTACCAAATGGGCCAAGGTGATGCCCACATTTGCAGCAGATGGAAAAACTGCATCTACTTTCATGTTCAATCATGTGATTGCTCGTTTCGGTGTACCCCAAGTGATAATTACTGACCATGGGAGTCATTTTCGAAACATCATGATGACCAAGCTAACTAACCAACTTGGCATGTGCCATGACAGTTATACACCATATTATCCGCAGGCTAATGGTCTGGTTGAAGCAATTAATAAATTTATAGTCACCATGATCAAATGAATCATCGAAATTCATAAATCGAATTGGCATACCATGCTTTTTTCAGCACTTTGGGCGTATCGGACCTCAGCAAAAACATAAACAGGATTTACCCCTTTTCAACCAGTTTACGGTTTAGAAGTGGTATTACCGATTGAATGCGAGATACCATCACTCAAACTAGCCATAGAGTTACTACCAGCTACCTCTGATGAGGAAAAATGCTTTTTGTACTTAGCTCAATTAGATGAGAATCGACGCACCGCTGCATTAACTACCGAGACTCATGCGAAACGAATGAAAGCTCAGTGTGATATAAGTGTTACACCTCGTATTTTTTCAGAAGGAGACCTAGTTTTGGTATATGATCAAGCTAATGATAAGCTAGGGGCTGGGAAATTCGAACCCATGTGGCATGGTCCTTATATTGTCAAGTGACAGCTTGCAAAAGGGGCCTATGAATTGATTGATTTTGACGGGGTCTCTTTAGGCAAAACTGAAAATGGGCTTTATCTGAAGAGATATTACGCTTGATTCTTGTGTGGAGATATTTCCTATATATTAGTTATTTTTTAACTGGTGTGCTGTAGATTAGAAACGTGTGCCTAGCTTAAGTGTGCTTTTACTACTATTCCTGCTTATCTAGATTACTCTTGATATTGCAGATGTCCACGTCTTTTCAAACATACATTATTTTTTTTTATGGTGCTTCTCGTAGTACATGGAACATTTCTTCCGCAACCTGGGTTATTTATTCACCCACTAACGAGTTAGTATCTATGCATGGGGTAATCCTTGGTCAAATGCCGAACAATATTGTAGAATAGAGCGCAGTTATTGTGTTATTGTCTGAATACATTTCATTTGGAATTCGGAGTTTGATCGTTAGGTTAGATTCTGAGCTCGTTGTATTATAATTAAATCAAGTATATGTAATTAGAAATCTAGTGTTGTTAAGATTATTTTTGAAAATTTGTCTCTTGGAACGAGAATTTTATTATATTGAGTATCATCACATTCCAAGAAATTTAAACACGTTAGCAGATGTAATAGATTCTAGTGTTATAAACAGACATTTGTGATAATGAAAGCAGTAAATAAAAATAACATTTGATAACATGTTGGATAGTGTTGATCGGAAAATCTGTCCGGCCAACAGTAGGGGATCTCCCCGGTAAAAGGTCCCAATTAGACCTTGAACCGTTTGGACTAGGGATCCCATCTGGGGTGTGGGTCCGGCTACCACTGATTTCTCCTTTTCTTTGGGTCTCGCTTAAACTCTATAAAATAGTGGATACACACCTAATCAAATGATACAAGACATATGATTGATGCATTAAATGTACATGCAACACTATGAGTAGCAAGAGAAAATAATAAAGCATGAAGACTGAAGGAAGTGTTGTTAACAACACTTCATTAGGTTCATTCTTGTAAGCTATTCTGGCCATGAAGGAAACAATTCCTCACGGCAGGAACACCCTTCACTTCCTAAAGTTTAAAATGGTAACACAAATGTTAATAAACAAAGTCATCAGTGTTCGTTAAGAAAGTGAAATGAACTCAACCACCATTAACATACTCAGCAAACTGTTATGCAATTGTGATGTGAATTGAAGATGTAGTTCCCTTAATCTAAAGATGTTCAGAAACTGAAAATATAATACTCAATAGTGCTTATACATAAGACAACACCAGATCCACAAAGGGATTTTTCAAAATGCTTGTATTCATCATTAAATGTATAATCAACTGGTAATACAATGTACTCAGCTTCAGTCCCAAACAAAAGATCCTTTTTAAAAGCTTCCGAAGGAGTATTTATAATACAAAACCTGCCCTTTGGGCTTCCTTGACTTTTCATCTTCTTGAACGTTGGGCTGCCTTGCGACCCAGTCTTTTCTGCGACCTGCGACCTGACCTGTTGTTGCAACCTGCGACCTGACTGGGTTCTGCGACCTTGCGACCTAGTCGCTGGGTCGCGCCGTTAGGAATTTGACAGGGGATGTGACTTAGCGACCCAGCGACTCCTGCGACTTGAGACCTTGCGACCTGAGCTTTTGTTGCGACCTGCGACCTGACTGGGTTCTGTGACCTAGTCGTTGGGTCGCTGGGTCACGCCGTCGGGCATTTGACAGGGGATGCGACTTAGCGACCCGACGACCCCTGCGACTTGCGACCTGCGACCTCAAGCAAATCTGTGACTTGCGACCTCGGTCAATCTGCGACCTGCGACCTCGGACCCCAGGCAGATCAGCGACTTGCAACCTTGGGAAATATATGCGACCTACGACCCAGTCGCTGGGTCGCGTGGTCGAGCCTTTGACATGGAACACGACTGCGCGACCTGGCGACCTGAAGGAATCTGCGACCTGGGGTTTTATCCCTTCTACATTTCTCCTGTTGAGATAGTCTTAGCTCCCGCCACATGAACCAGCATTTTCTGGATAAGAGACAAACTTCTTTGGCTGGGTTGGAATCTCCTCATCCTATTCGCATGCAAACACAATGAATTAGCAGTATACAACACACTAAACTAGCCTCACACACACATATATGAATATATATGTGTATGTGAATATATCTATATTTAGAAAGTAGAAAATCGAAGGCTCATAAAAGGAAGAATCAAAATAAAACTATGGGAGTTTAACAGCTATCTTGGAATCCTGCATATTCCTGTCATATATGAAATGTATGAGTGATTAGTGCATATCCACTATGATTTTGTTTGCTGGTGTGCAAGAAAACTTTGAAATGCCAAGCCATGTTCATCATTTAATAAATATGAATAATTAACTCCCTTGGTGTTCCTCCTCGACGGAATGATGCTGAAGCTCCTATGTGTTACTGGATACTGGGATGAGCCATGATGTGCGACCTCGGCAGAGTCGCATAGTCGCATGGTCGCATTTCATGCGTGGAAGCATATGTTGCGACTCTGCGACCGCTGGATGGTTGTGACCTCATCAATATCAGCTTCCATAGAAAGGCTCTTTCGCTGTCTTCCTGCTATAGAATGCAATCGTAAGTTGTCGCCTATCAGTTTTCCATCGACTGCACCAGACTTTCAGCTCCTATCGTGGAAATCAGCTGCACATCGAAGTACCCCACTTTCGTTTCTCTGTCCAACGATGCGTTATAGTCGTAACACCATCTCTTTTAGCTTTATTGCATGCAGACAAATGCATCGACCTGTCTCTTTTACTGTGGCTCATTCTGGTGCAACGCTCGATTATAGACATTCCGCTTCCATGGTGAGCAACTCATTCCTGCATGAGCCTGCAATGGAAAATGCACTGAATGAATCTACGTGGGATGTGATGATCCAGTTTTTCAGCGCCTATGGACAGAGTAAAAGCAAACACCTTAGGAATTATCTAAAATTGAGTTCTGTGAAGACAGCTCGGCGTGGTCAGTAGTGGCATTATCGAAAATTCAGCTTCCATGGACTATGAAACGATAACGGATTTCTAAATGGGACTAGCGCAGGTTATTAATAGTAGATTTGAAGCGTGATTGTCTCCTGGAATATCTCCCTTGAGGCTACGAAATCATATTTTATCTGTTCTTTCGAAAATAGCTCTTTTAGTGTCAACTGAAGCATGCCTCTTATGGCGCTGGCTTTTCGGCCCACGACTACAGTTTGTAATGCATAACCTATTCGCATTCCTTTTCAGTATTGATATCTTTACACACTTACTTGAAAAAGCTCAGTTCTTTTGTGATGTTTCTGTGTAGATTTTGAGATAGACACGTGGAAAACTAAATCTTGCGGTTTTTTGACTGTCAACGCACCATATTACAACGTTTCTGCTGTAGGTTTGTTAGAATATTTTGCTCCATGCTTTAGTTGAAAATTTGACTGCCATGCATATATATAAACATCCACGTTGGCTCCATGCAACGTAAACATTGCACGTTTGGCTCCATGCAACGTGAACACGACTTTAGACCATTGAACATTCAATCGCAGTGATCGCATGGTGCCATTTCTAATGACCAACAAATGTCCAGCAAGACTGCAGCCAGCAGCGTGAACGGGACACATGGCACCGTGGTTATTAGACATCTGTTTTTATAGATTTTCGTAACGTTCTGCTCTCTGTTTTGAACATAAACTTTGACCGTTACATATATATGTCCGCTCCACAGGTTGCACTTCTGCCAAGAAATGTCGTTCACGTAATGTATTATTATATGGTTCTGATCCGTGTCTTAGTCATAAAGTTGGACCGCTGTAAATATATATTTGCTCTCAAACATTGACCATAAGTTGAAACCTGTCATCGAACGTTTGCGCCCATTTGTAAAACACCATAGTCATAAACTCCGCCCCATGTAGGTTTTAACCCTGAACAATAATTATCTACACACGAATCTTATAACAGAAAATAAACAATAGCGAGAGCATAAAACATAAAACAGATCAACACAGAGATTTTCCCCTGGATCCCAAATCGGGACGACCAGCTTGATTTTTCATTATATTTCTTTTAGTATTACAACACATATATATACATGTCGAAGCATACATAAACCCCAATCCATAAACCCTGGATTAGAACATAACCGTAGTTCCCTTGAACGGATCTACAAAAATACCAGGGGCCGAAAACCATCGTACCCCAAAACCATGTGAAAAACCATGCACAAAACCATGGACGCGGACTACCCACCGGAAATTAAGGACCAAAAAATTTTTGCCGGGGCGCTGCCCCGGACCCTGACAGGGGGGGCTAACGCCCCACCGTGCGTGCTTAGTCGTGGAAAGAATATAACACATACCCAACATTCTCCCACTTGTTGTTTTCTTTCCACAGGGGGTCACAAGAGAGCTTAGTCATTAGCCCAATTCTTCAACACCCATTGTTTCTCTACACCAAGAGAACTTCTGAGTGCTCACAGACTTTGTCAATGCATCTGCAACATTCTTCAAAGTGTCCACCTTTACCAGCAACAACCTTTTAGCCTCAACCATATCTCTAACAAAGTGATATTGAACATCAATGTGCTTTGTCTTTGAATGATAAGCAGGGTTCTTAGCCAAGAAAATTGCACTTTGGCTATCACAGTCTATCCTTATAGCTTGTTGTACCAACCCCATACTTAAACACAATCTCTGCAACCAAACTGCTTCCTTGCTTGCATGAGTGGCTGCTATGTATTCTGCCTCTGTAGTTGAAAGCGCCACTACAGACTGTCTTTTACTCATCCAACTGACTGCACCTCCAAATAGGCTAAACACATACCCACTTGTAGATCTTCTTTGGTCCGGATCTCCAGCCCAGTCTGCATCAACAAAACCACGAATGTCCAACATTCTTTCCAATCCTGGTCTTCCCTGGTAGCACAAGCCATAATCACTAGTGCCACGTAAATATATGAAAACCCGCTTCACTACTGTCCAATGCTCCTTCCCTGGGTTTGACATAAACCTGCTCAATACTCCCACTGCATGTGCAATGTCTGGTCTAGTACAGACCATTGCATACATCAGGCTACCCACTGCACTTGCATATGGAACACGGGACATATACTCCTCTCCTTCTTGTGTCTTGGGACACTGTTCAGCAGACAGCTTTACACCTACAGGAATAGGAACATTCACCGGTTTACTATCCTGCATATTGAACCTCTACAATATAGTCTCGCCATACTTCCTCTGGTTTAACCAGAGCTTCCTCTTTGCCCGATCTCTCTTAATTTCCATGCCCAAAATATAGTTTGCAGCACCCAGATCCTTCATGTCGAATTTGGAGAACAGTTAGGTCTTCAAATCTTGGATAATTTCTTTGTCATTTCCAATCAACAACATATCATCCACATACAAGACCAAATAAATAACACGGTCACCAATTAATTTAAAATAAACACAGTGATCCTCCTTGCTTCTAGTGAAGTCAAGTCCCCGTATATAGGTATCAAATTTCTGATACCACATCCTTGGTGACTGTTTTAACCCATACAGAGACTTCTTCAACCTGCATACCAGTTCTTTCTTACCCTTCACCATAAAACCTTCAGGTTGCTTCATGTAGATCTCCTCTTCTAGATCTCCATGAAGAAATGTTGTCTTCACATCCATCTGTTCTATCTCAAAATCAAATGCAGCAGCAACAGATAAAAGTAATCTAATAGAAGTGACTTTGGCAACAGGAGAAAAAATATCACCAAAATCAATTCCCGGCACCTGGGAATAACCTTTCGCTACCAACCAAGCTTTGTATTTCTCCACCTTGCCTTCTACATTCATCTTCTTCTTAAACACCCATTTGCTCCCAATGGGCTTCCTTCCAGCCGGCAACTCCACCAGATCCCATGCATCGTTTTTATGCAAGGATGCCATTTCATCAACCATGGCCTCCTTCCAGAGTTTTCCATCCTCTGAATCTACTGCCTCCCTGACAGTTCTGGGTTCATCATCAGTTATAGTTAAGGCAAAACCTGAACAGAAAGCAGATGGACTATACCTTTTTGGTTGCCTTCTTTCTCGAACTGATCTTCTCAAAGCTGGAGTTTGTGGCTCTTCATCTTCTGAGTCTTCTTCTGTTGTAGAGTCTGATTCATCCTCCTTTAACTCAAACTCTATCTTCTCAAGTTCCTTTGGTAGGACTTCATGTTTAACAACATCTTTCACTTCTCTAAACACCACATCTCGACTGTACACAACCTTCCTTGTTTCTGGGTTCCAAAGCTTGTAACCCTTTAAACCATCCTTATACCCAATAAAGATGCACCTTTCAGATTCATTATCCAACTTGTTCCTTTTCTCCTTTGGAACATGTACATATGCATCACATCCAAATACCCTTAGATGTGAAAGAGGAGGTTTCTTACCAGTCCATACCTCATGTGGGGTCTTATCCTCCAACACTGATGAAGGTGATCTGTTAACCAGATAGCATGCAGTCTCCACTGCCTCTACCCAGAATTCTTGTCCTAACCCGGTACCATTGAGCATGCTTCTTGCCTTTTCCATCAGTGTTCTGTTCATTCTTTCTGCAACTCCATTTTTCTGCGGTGTGTATGGAGTAGTCTTCTGTCGTGCTATACCACACTTCTTACAGAACTCTTCAAATTCCTTCTTGCAGAACTCCCCACCATTATCTGTCCTCGGCACCTTTATCTTCTTCTCTGTCTGGTTTTCCACCAGAGCCTTAAATTCTTTAAATTTGTCAAAGACTTCAGATTTCTTCCTCAGGAAATATATCCATGTATTCCTTGAGAAGTCATCTATGAATGAAACATAGTACACAGACTTTCCCAGTGATGGAACTGACATAGGTCCAAACACATCACTGTGCACAAGTTCTAATATCTTGTTCGCCCTCTTAGCACCAGAAGGAAAACTCACCTGATTCTGCTTCCCATATACACAATGTTCACAAAAATCGAAATCCAGAGAGAAATTAGACATACCTTCTACCATACCATTTCTATGCAGTATCTGAAGGCCCTTCTCTCCAATATGTCCAAGCCTTTGATGCCATAGCATGGTATTTTCTCCAGAGACAGCTAGGCTTTCCGCTCCACTTTCAGGAACCATAGAACTGTTACACCCATCAATATCTGACTAGGCTTTCCGTCCCTTTAGAACATTGGCCCAATACACCCATCATCTTTGCGGCAGCTTGTCTGATTTCAATCCGAACTCCCGCATTAATACAGTGCTCCGAACCATCTTGCAGGCATCTTTCTGAGCCTGTTTTACACTGCATCATCATCTTCCCCTTCACAATCAAATTCACGTAGTAAGGAATATACGCGAGGCAGGGGGAAGTGTTCTAATCCTTCCACCTTGTAGCTTCAGCTTGACCTTTCCACGTACGATGATTTTGGCCTTCCTATCATCCCCTAGGAAGACATCAGCACCATCATATTTCTCATACTCGCAGAACCACTCCCTATGGGGAGTGAAGTGAAAGGATGCACCTGAGTCAATCAACCATGACTCATGATCTACATGTGTATTTGAAGAAAAAGCCAAATACACATCCCCACCTTCATCCGAGGTGGTTTTTGCCTCTGCAGAAGGAGCTTCATTAGATCCCTTTCCTTTCTCAGGAGCTTTAGATCTGCATTCCTTTTTGTAGTGTCCTTCCTTTCCGCATTTCCAGCACACCTTTACAAACTTTCCCGGAGATTTAGATCTCCCTCTAGATTTAGATCTCCCACTCGAAACCTTATTCTTGTTTCTGTTCTGGGACCTTCCTCGTACAAATAAGGCATCTCCATTCTAACCCTCCATATTTCTCCGTCTCATTTCCTCCGACAGCAAGGCTGAGACAATATCATCAAAGTTCAAGGTAGTTGTATTGCTACCTATTGCAATAACCAGACTGTCCCATGAGTCTGGTAGAGAGCACAACAAACTGATGCACTTATCTTCATCTGAGATTTTAATATCAACAGACGACAATTGACTTACCACAGTATTGAAGGCATTCAGATGCTCTGTCACCGAGTCTCCATCCTTCATCCTCAGGTTATACAGCTTTTTCCGCAGGAACAACTTATTCACCAGAGACTTAGATTGATACAAAGTCCCTAGCTTGTCCCACAAGGTCTTTGCCGTATCTTCCCCCAGATACATTCAACAATACTGAATCTGAGACACACAACCGTATTATGCTCTTAGCCTTCTGATCCAGTTTCTTCCAGTCTTCATCTGACATTTCCGTTGGTTTAGTACCTGGATCTACCGCGATCCACTAATCTTTATCCACCAGCAGATCCTCCATCTTGAGCTTCCACAACTCAAAACTCTGACCATTAAATTTCTCGATCTCTATCTTCCCACCCCTCTCCATCTTCTTTCACAGCAAGAATCAATCCTGCAGATCTCCCACTAAACAGGGTCTACCTCAGGCCCAAGAAAAAAACCCTCAGTAGCAAAGGCGTCCCCTTGAAGCCGAAACAGCTCTGATACCAAATGTAGGTTTTAACCCTGAACAACAATTATCTACACACGAATCTTATAACAGAAAATAAACAATAGCGAGAGCATAAAACATAAAACAGATAAACACAGAGATTTTCCCCTGGATCCCAAATCGGGACGACCAGCTTGATTTTTCATTATATTCCTTTTAGTGTTACAACACATATATACATGCCGAAGCATACATAAACCCCAATCCATAAACCCTGGATTAGAACATAACCGTAGTTCCCTTGACCGGATCTACAAAAATACCGGGGGCCGAAAACCATCGTACCCCAAAACCATGTGCAAAACCATGCACAAAACCATGGACGCGGACTACCCACCGGAAATTAAGGACAAAAAATTTTGCATTAAGTGTGCCCCGGACCCGACGGAGGGCTACCGCTTCGTTCCTTGATCACAAAGGGGGGGGCTAACGCCCCAGCTGGGGGGTGTCTTGGAAAGAATATAACACATACCCAACAGTTTTAACATAAGTTTTGATCACTACATCCACCATAGAAATATTTGAGTTCATTTGCAATGTTTTTTCATATAGTCTTGATCCACCATCTCCTATGGTTTTGAAACCATAAGGTCTTTTATCCTCTTCGCGCCTTGGTTCAATTATATAGCACTTTAAACCGCAACCTCGGTCCTCATAATCAAGCCCACCATGTAGCTCGAGGTATAACAAAGATTTTTTCCCTCCCCCAATTTTCCAGAGTTGTCAACACAACTCAAAATTATTGTCAGTTTAGAATTTGTACAATCTCCACAGTTAAAATGGACTTCGCCATTATCTGACTTTGGTACAACATTCAGCCTCTCAGATGTACCTCGAACAGCTAAAGACTTCTAACCAAGAGCTTCCTTCTGTGTCGTCATGATGGGTCAAATTTGTGCGGGCCATAAATTATTATGGACCTCAAATTACCACCTGCTATATTGTCTTATCTATGTGCTTGTGGATCGACATCATTGTGGCCAATAACATTGTGACTAAGCTGCAATTTTCTATGGGCCCTTTACATAATCACCTATTCAACTGTGTTTAATGCTTATTGCCAAAACATGATGCGGCTGACCAACACGGTGAGTCAACTTGTGGATTCCAGTTCTGCTCACAGAAATGACAATATCAGCTCCTGCAAGATTCAAACCAACACCACCAACTCGAGTAGATATTGAAACCTAAATGCTTCAAAAGTATCATCCTTGGCCTTTCTGATGTCACTTGACTCTAACAGTGTTGATGCTTTGCCGCCAAAGCTTTGCACAGCTGCAAAACGCTCTCCTTCTCTTACTGATCCATCAAGACACTCATAACAATACCTTCGTAGCTCTAAGTGATCCTGAAGAATGTCTATTGTCTGCGTCGTTGGAGAAGAAATCAAGACACAATGTCCTTGACTCTGTAGCTTCTCAAGTAAAATGTCCAAGATGATGAGCTTTCCCCTCGCCTGAACTAAGTGTTCACCTTCTTCACATGGCTCTGTCTCTACACCATTGAAAAGATAAGAATGGCTACATGTTTTTTGCAGTTGCACCACAATATTTGTAAATATTGATGCTGAGTGCCTGAACCACTTGTTTGAAGTTGGGTAACTGCTGATGCAATACAGATACATAAATTTTCTTCTGAAGAGGGACCAATGGAGCCAGTACTCTTGAGTCAAAGTCGCAACTTTAATGGACACAACACCAAAAGGGCCATGGGTATTTCGGTTGATCTTTCAAGTAAGCCAGCAAACTTATAGCCTGCAATGTTTTCCCAGGGCCCATTGTGACCAAAAGTTCCCTTGATTGGCGCGGTCTTATTTCCTGCGCATATGCGATAGATGTCCTCCACTTATCATGTTTCATCTTGCACTATTCTGATCCTTCTCATCGGTGTGGTGATGACATTTCGGGTGTATCATCCGTGGGATTGACTTGCATGAAACATTATAGCATTATTTAGTTTACTCTTTGATAATGGTGTCCCTAGATAAAACATATGAGACTAGCGAGCTTAAAATCCGTATTCACCCAACATGCTTAATGACCCATGGCGAGAGGGCCTTTAATTGCCAATACACAAAAGGTTTCCATTCAAATATATGCAAGGAAATCTCATAACACATGGTGCGACTACGGTAAGAATGTTCGAGCGTATGCTGGATGATCCCTCCTACGTATGGCGTGATTGCAGCAACAGCATCTGATCATGATGGTGAGAAAGCTCATGAGGGGTTGGGGACAGGTCGGTGGGATGTCACTAACTGCAGGTTGGGTGAAAGACTTTAATGCCTAAGCGAGCAAAGGGGGAACCCCAAATTTTAAATATACCCAAAATTTTGGGTGGTGTTGTAGCGGCTACAACAAGTGGCGAACCACTGGTAGAATCCAGCATCTCTGTCAATATCACAACAAAATTCTGAGCCAAGATAGTAATTCAAGGGAATATTGAACAAGTTCAACGGGGACCCTTTGAATTACTCTAGCCCTTTACAGGTATGCCTAATCCTTGTGCCTCAGCTAGGTCTCACTAACCAGAAACACATCAAAGAGAAAGTTCACAGACGCCACTAGC
This sequence comes from Pinus albicaulis, assembly GCA_034641835.2. NCBI lineage: Eukaryota > Viridiplantae > Streptophyta > Pinopsida > Pinales > Pinaceae > Pinus > Pinus albicaulis. Next base: position 248,500 of record JAXQQM020061220.1, read on the forward strand.
TTGTTGATGATGTGAAGAGCAAGGCAGTGGGTTTATTATTCTCAGGATTTTTTAAAGTAAGTTTCTGGTGTTGCTCCACTGCCAGCAGGCCTGGACAGTACCCCGGCGGAGTCACTTCAAGAAATCACAAACGTTGCTCCGCTGCCAGCGAGCATGGTCAGTACCCCGGCGGAGTCGTTGCATTACCTCTTTGCGCAGGAAGCCTTTCTCGATCCTTTACCCTTATTTGTTTCATGTGCTTACAGCACTTATTTTCATGTGCTCGCGGCACTTATTTTTCATGGGCGGATGAGGGATCTCGACTTATATTACGAGCAAGAGAGGTTGTTTCTTGTTTTACAGAAACTGAAAGATATCCTGATATGGGTTTGCCCTTGTGTCGAACCTTCACATCCCATTTACCACAAAAGGCAAAGCGTGAAAAACAGATCATTAAGATGTACAAGACCACGTTGGGTACAAGGCTTAGGTTATGGGTATAGGCCATTCAAACTCATTAGGTCTCCCACAAGAAACCGGATCGTATCTCCCCGGCTAAATAAGTTTAGACTCATAGGCATCTTGTTGAGAAAGAGACATCGATGACTGGTCCTAAGAGAAAGCTGCCTCTTGAGATAGCCACCACAACCTCACGCAAAACAATGGGGTTACTGTTTCAGCAATCAGGGCAGAACAAATCTGCTAGACGGTAGAGTTTCAATGAGGTCTCATGCAGTGATTGGCGATATGTGGAATATTTTCAAAGCTATATCAATGATCTACGAAACTGATGTGAGGAAAACAGTGCATGACACAATGTAATAGGCAAGGCTCAAAATGCAATACAACGCCATGTGCGAGAACGATCAACCAGTTGTAGGTGCAATACAAGCAGTGATTATTTATACAGCAACCAGTAACTAAAAAAAAGAAATGAGTGGAAAATACTTGTAACATGATGATGCCTAAGATATTAATTGTAAACAAAACAACAAACACACTTTTAAATTATAACGTAAAAATTTGGCTAGTAAATCTAACTAAAGACTTTGAACTAACAAATTTTATTAACAGGTCCTAGCTAGCCTACACCTAAAACCCTAACTTAACCAATGATGTGGTCAGGTTATGTGAAATCAGCTTTCCAATGCAGCCACCGCATTAGTTCCTGACCTGCAAGAATGACAATGTTCGCAATCAGAGCCAGCATACGAAATCGTGCACCAACAGTAAGACTTACCTGAAGAGCATGTGCAACGGAAAGAAGATCATGGATACATACCAAAGAACATGCCAAAATAGATCATGTAATCTGAATCCCACTCTTATCTTGATACACAGAAATATGTTCTTGAAACTCAACATTATTGATAAATGACACAAATTCATTCATGCACGATCCTGGATCTGAGGGGTGATGGGTAAGCCAATTCCTATTTGTAGGCACATCCACCAAATAGGGTTGGTCGAGTTGACCGGCAAGCTCATCATGGTGTTGAGGACCATCAGTTTTATGGAATGAAGACAATAAGCATGTGCCAGGTGAATTATAAATGCTTGCGCATCCGAGTGCAGAAACCCTAGTTTTGAAAACCCCAGTTCGGGGTTGCTCCTGGGTTTGGTCAAGGGTATGAGGATCAAACCCCGGACCTTCGAGCGAGGGGTTGCCCAAATTTGATGGTTTGGCGAGATCAACAGGTGACTCGATGTGAACATGACTTGTGGTGGGTAGCAAAATGTCAGTGGGCTTTGTATCAATTCGGTCAAATGTTTGCGCACTTACAGATTGATAATCCAAAGTATCAGATTCTCTAGATTTGCCAGGGTGGGGTGAATTCGATGGAAGTATGTTGGGAGGAGCATAGTACTTGGGGATCGTCATTTGAGAAACGGTCGACCAAAGCTGAGGCGCTTCGATTTTCTGATGGGTACTTGAATCTACCCAAAATGAATCATCGAATTCTAGTGTCTTCATATGGTCGGCAAAGGGATGCGAGTGATAGTCCTCATCGGTATGATGGAATATTTTTTCAGATGAGCAGGGATCGCTGTAACCATTGATTTGATCAAGTTGGGTACCTGGCAAGTTAGGCCCCCCGGGATTTACCAACTGGGATGGGTCAATAAAGAAGACATCTTGAGGTTGCCCAGACAGGAAATTTCTCCTATGACTATCTAAAGATTCCAAGTGAGAAAAATTAGATCTAAAAGATTTATCGATTTTGAACTGTGAGTGTGAAACACCATCTGCGTGCTCATGATTGTCGCCAATACCAATATAAGGAAATTTTGAATGTCTTGAAGAAATTACTGGTATGGCGGGATCCAGAAACAAACCGGGGAATAGTGAACAAACAGATTGAGTTGCAGGGGCGTTAACCATACAAGGCTTTTCAACATGCGCATCCGTGTCATTCTGAGGAAACAATGATCTGGCAGGCCCTGTAAGGGAAACAACTGCATTCGGGATAGGATTCGATTCATAATCCGTATGTGAATCAGATTTAGGACTGTGTCCAGGGAGACATCGAGTGGGCTCGAGGTCGGTTTCAAGAACCGAGAGAGATAATGAGCCACTGGGGTTTTCAAACTCTGATTGGACATGCTGCGTGAAAGACTCAAAGTTAGAACAACCGTTGACTTGCGGGTCGTCATAGGGAACACTAGGCTCAGGCTAGGTTGCTAACTGAAATTGTTCAAGGGAAACGAGAATCACATAGCTGAACTGTTCGCTTAACAGCTTCCAATCGACATCCTTTTCAGGGAACTCAAAACAATAATGAACAAATCTGATAGAGAATTCATCTAGAGATTCCTGAGGTTTCATTCTAATGTCATTCAAATTTATCAATACATTTTGAAAATCGTACCTGTGAAAAGGTTGTTGTAATTCACTGGCGAGTTGTTCAAACGAATGGATGGAAGCTTCCGGCAATGTGCGGCACCATTTATTAGCGCGACCTTCGAGGGTGAGGAAGAAAAGAAAACATATCAAACCTTCATCGTTAATTTCATAGCACTCACCAAAGTCACAGAAATCTAAAAGGTGTCGGGTTATGGACACCCCATTTTCACCATCAAATTTTAACTGGGACAAGTGATACATAAGTTCATCGGGGATGAAGTATCCAGGCTCATAAAACTCCGAAAAACATCTCGGGAGAATGATTTGGGAATGAGCCATTACAGATATGAGATTAACTGCAGGCTCTCAGGGCTCAGCTTGTCATCTGGCCCTCCTTCTAGCGCCAATTCTGTTGACGGGAAAATCTGTTCAGCCAACAGCAGGGGATCTCCTCGGTAAAAGGTCCCAATTAGACCTTGAACCGTTTGGACTAGGGATCCCGTCCGGGGTGTGGGTCCGGCTACCACTGATTTCTCCTTTTCTTTGGGTCTCGCTTAAACTCTATAAAACAATGGATACACACCTAATCAAATGATACAGGACATATGATTGATGCATTAAATGTACATGCAACACTATGAGTAGCACGAGAAAATAATAAAGCATGAAGACTGAAGGAAGTGTTGTTAACAACACTTCATTAGGTTCATGCTTGTAAGTTGTTCTGGCCACGAAGGAAACAATTCCTCATGGCAGGAACACCCTTCACTTCCTAAAGTTTAAAATGGTAACACAAATGCTAATAAACAAAGTCATCAGCGTTCGTTAAGAAAGTGAAATGAACTCAACCACCATTAACATACTCAGCAAACTATTATGCAACTGTGATGTGAATTGAAGATGCAGTTCCCTTAATCTAAAGATGTTCAGAAACTGAAAATATAATACTCAATAGTGCTTATACATAAGACAACACCAGATCCATAGAGGGATTTTTCAAAATGCTTGTATTCATCATTAAATGTATAATCTACTGGTAATACAATGTACTCAGCTCGAGTCCCAAACAAAAGATCCTTTTTACAAGCTTCCGAAGGAGCATTTATAATACAAAACCTGCCCTTTGGGCTTCCTTGACTCTTCATCTTCTTGACCGTTGGGCTGCCTTGCGACCCAGTATTTTCTGCGACCTGCAACCTGAGCTGTTGTTGCGACCTCTGCCCTGACTCGGTTCTACGACCTTGCGACCTAGTCGTTGGGTCGCTGGGTCGCGCCGTCAAGCATTTGACAGGGGATGCGACTTAGCGACCCGGAAACTCCTGCGACTTGCGACCTTGCGACCTGAGCTGTTGTTGTGACCTGCGACCTGACTGGGTTCTGCGACCTAGTCGCTGGGTCACTGGGTCGCACCGTCAGGCATTTGACAGGGGATGCGACTTAGCGACCCGGTGACCCCTGCGACTTGCGACCTTTGGGAACTTGCAACCCGCGACCTCAAGAAAATCTGCGACTTACGACCTCGGTCAATCTGCGACCTGCGACCTCGGACCCCGGGCATATCAGCGACTTGCGACCTTGGGAAATATATGCGACCTGTGACCCAGTCGCTGGGTCGCTGGGTTGCGTAGTCGAGCCTTTGACATGGAACACGACTGCGCGACCTGGCGACCTGAAGGAATTTGCAACCTGGGGTTTTATCCCTTCTACATTTATCATGTTGAGATAGTCTTAGCTCCTGCCACATGAACCAGCATTTTCTGGATAAGCGACAAACTTCTTTGGCTGGGTTGTAATCTCCTCATCCTGTTCGCATGAAAACACAACGAATTAGTAGTATACAACACACTAAACTAGCCTCACACACACATATATGAATATATATGTGTATGTGAATATATCTATATTTAGCAAGTAGAAAATCGAAGGCTCATAAAAGGAAGAATCAAAATAAAACTATGGGAGTTTAACAGCTATCTTGGAATCCTACATATTCCTGTCATATATGAAATGTATGAGTGATTAGTGCATATCCACTATGAGTTTGTTTGCTGGTGCGCAAGAAAACTTTGAAATGCCAAGCCATGTTCATCATTTAATAAATATGAATAATTAACTCCCTTGGTGTTCCTCCTCGACGGAATGATGCTGAAGCTCCTATGTGTTACTGGATACTGGGATGAGCCATGATGTGCAACCTCGGCAGAGTCGCATAGTCGCATGGTCGCATTTCATGCGTGGAAGCATATGTTGCGACTCTGCGACCTTTGGACAGTTGCGACCTCATCAATATCAGCTTCCATAGAAATGCTCTTTCGATGTCTTCCTGCTATCGAATGCAATCATAAGTTGTCGCCTATCAGTTTGCCATCGACTGCACCAGACTTTCAGCTCCTATCGTGGAAATTAGCTGCACATCCAAGTACCCCACCTTCGTTTCTCTGTCCAACGATGCGTTATAGTCATAACACCATCTCTTTTAGCTTTATTGCATGCAGACAAATGCATCGACCTGTCTCTTTTACTGTGGCTCATTCTGGTGCAACGCTCGATTATAGACATTCCGCTTCCATGGTGAGCAGCTCATTCCTGCATGAGCCTGCAATGGAAAATGCACTGAATGAATCTACGTGGGATGTGATGATCCGGTTTTTCAGCACCTATGGACAGATTAAAAGAAAATGCCTTAGGAATTATCTAAAATTGAGCTCTGTGAAGACAGCTCGGCGTGGTCAGTAGTGGCATTATCGAAAATTCAGCTTCCACGGACTATGAAACGATAACGACTTTCTAAATGGGACCAGTGTAGGTTATTAATAGGAGATTTGAAGCGTGATTGTCTCCTGGAATATCGCCCTCGGGGCTACGAAATCAGATTTTATCTGTTCTTTCGAAAATAGCTCTTTTAGTGTCAACTGAAGCATGCCTCTTATGGCGCTAGCTTTTCGGCCCATGACTATAGTTTGTAATGCATAAACTATTTGCATTCCTTTTCAGTATTGATATCTTTACACACTTACTTGAAAAAGTGTGGTTCTTTTGTGATGTTGCCGTGTAGATTTTGAGATAGACACGTGGAAAACTAAATCTTGCGGTTTTTTGACTGTCAAGGCACCATATTACAATGTCTCCGCTGTAGGTTTGTTAGAATATTTTGCTCCATGCTTTAGTTGAAAATTCAATTGCCATGCATATATATAAACATCCACGTTGGCTCCATGCAATGTAAACATTGCACGTTTGGCTCCATGCAACGTGAACACGACTTTAGACCATTGAACATTCAATCGCAGTGATCACATGGTGCCATTTCTAATGACCAACAAATGTCCAACAAGACTGCAACCAGCAACGTGGACCGGACACATGGCACCGTGGTTATTAGACATCTATTTTTATAGATTTGCATAACGTTCTACTCTCTGTTTTGAACGTAAACTTTGACCGTTACATATATATGTCCGCTCCATAGGTTGCACTTCCGCCAAGAAATGTCGTGCACGTAATGTATTATTATATGGTTCTGATCCGTGTCTTAGTCATAAAGTTGGACTGCTGTAAATATATATTTGCTCTCAAACATTGACCGTAAGTTGAAACATGCCATCAAACGTTTGCGCCCATTTGTAAAGCACCATAGTCATAAACTCCGCCCCATGTTTTAACATAAGTTTTGATCACTACATCCACCATAGAAATATTTGAGTTCATTTGTAATTTTTTTTCATATAGTCTTGATCCACCATCTCATATGGTTTTGAAACCATAAGGTCTTTTATCCTCTTCGCGCCTTGGTTCAATTTTATAGCACTTTAAAACGCAACCTCGGTCCTCATAATCGAGCCCACCATGTAGCTCGAGGTATAACAAATATTTTTTCCCTCCCCCAATTTTCCAGAGTTGTCAACACAACTCAGAATTATTGTCAGTTTAGAATTTGTACAATCTCCACAGTTAAAATGGACTTCGCCATTATCTGACTTTGGTACAACATTTAGACTCTCAGATGTACCTCGAACAGCTAAAGACTTATAACCAAGAGCTTCCTTCTGTGTCATCATGATGGGTCAAATTTGTGCAGGCCATAAATTATTATGGACCTCAAATTACCACCTGCTATATTGTCTTATCTATGTGCTTGTGGATCGACATCATTGTGGCCAATAACATTGTGACTAAGCTGCAATTTTCTATGGGCCCTTTGCATAATCACCTCTTCAACTGTGTTTAATGCTTATTGCCAAAACATGATGCAGCTGACCAACGGGGTGAGTCAACTTGTGGATTCCAGTCCTGCTCACATAAATTACAATATCAGCTCCTGCAAGATTCAAACCAACACCACCAACTCGAGTAGATATTGAAACCTAAATGCTTCACAAGTATCATCCTTGGCCTTTCTGATGTCACTTAACTCTAGCAGTGTTGATGCTTTGCCGCCAAAGCTTTGCACAGCTGAAAAACACTCTCCTTCTCTTACTGATCCATTAAGACACTCATAAGGATACCTTCGCAACTCTAAGTGATCCTGAAGAATGTCTATTGTCTGCGTCGTTGGAGAAGAAATCAAGACACAATGTCCTTGACTCTGCAGCTTCTCAAGCAAAATGTCCAAGATGATGAGCTTTCCCCTCGCCTGAACTAAGTGTTCACCTTCTTCACATGGCTCTGTCTCTACACCATTGAAAAGATAAGAATGGCTACATGTTTTTTGCAGTTTCACCACAATATTTGTAAATATTGATGCTGAGTGCCTGAACCACTTGTTTGAAGTTGGGTAACTGCTGATGCAATACAGATACATAAATTTTCTTCTGAAGAGGGACCAATGGAGCCAGTACTCTTGATACAAAGTCGCAACTTTAATGGACACAACACCAAAAGGGCGATGGGTATTTCGGTTGATCTTTCAAGTAAGCCAACAAACTTATAACCTGCAATGTTTTCCCAGGGCCCATTGTGACCGAAAGTTCCCTTGACTGGCGCGGTCTTATTTCCTGCACATATGTGATAGATGTCCTCAACTTCTCATGTTTCAGCTTGCACTATTCTGACCCTTCTCATCGGTGTGGTGATGACATTTCGGGTGTATCATCCATGGGATTGACCTACATGAAACATTATAGCATTAATTAGTTTACTCTTTGATAATGGTGTCCCTAGATAAAACATATGAGACTAGCGAGCTTAAAATCCGTATTCACCCAACATTCTTAATGACCCATGGCGAGAGGGCCTTTAATTGTCAATACACAAAAGGTATCCATTCAAATGTATGCAAGGAAATCTCATAACACATGGTGCGATTGCGATAAGAGTGTTCGAGTGTATGCTGGATGATCCCTCCCACGTATGGCGTGATTGCAGCAACAACATCTGATCATGATGGTGAGAAAGCTCATGAGGGGTTGGGGACAGGTCGGTGGGATGTCACTAACTGTAGGTCGGGTGAAAGACTTTAACGCCTAAGCGAGCAGAGGGGGAACCCGAAATTTTAAATATACCCAAAATTTGGGTGGTGTTGCAACAGCTACAATATTGTAGAATATAGAGCAGTTATTGTGTTATTGTCTGAATCCATTTCATTTGGAATTCGGAGTTTAATCGTTAGGTTATATTCTGAGCTCGTTTTATTATAATTAAATCGAGTATATGTAATTAGAAACCTAGTGTTGTTAAGATTATTTTTGAAAATTCATCTCTTGGAACGAGAATTTTATTATATTGAGTATCATCACATTCCAAGAAATTTAAACACGTTAGCAGATGTAATAGATTCTAGTGTTATAAATAGAAATTTGTGATAATGAAAGCAGTAAATCAAAATAATATTCGATAACATGTTGGATAGGTAACTGGAAATAGTAGTATATCATAGCATAGAGTAGTGTTTCAAAAAATAGTACACTGTCTTCGATCATAGGTTCAAAACGCCTTATGATCGGAAAAAAGTGATAAAAAAAAGGATATGAGTCTATACAATCGATCATCCACTATCCGTGGTAATGATCATGATAATATGCTACAGCCCATGCCACCCTGCTCAGGAATCTCCTGAACGGTCTAGGAACCCCAATGACATATCTCTACAAGCAAAGTGGAATGTCGTCTATGGTAGTCTCTGGGATGTCCATAGTTAGTCGCTCTAGATGGTGTCCCAAATCAGTAAGGATCTCTGTTGTTTGATCCTGTGGTGGTGGTGCTGCTGCAGCTGCATCCCTTTGCCTCCTCTCGAAGGGGCGGAGAGTGACTGGTCAACGTGGACCCACATCTGCATTTGAAATTTCTGTTATCAGTTTTGGACGATTTAAAAAACAAAATAAAAATTAGAAATTAGAGCATGTCAAAATGAATTTTTTTTAGCTGACTTATCCTACTGAGCTCCTGGAGGAAGTGGCATATCTTGGAACGATAATTTTATTATATTGAGTATCATCACATCCCAAGAAATTTAAACACGTTAGCAGATGTAATAGATTCTAGTGTTATAAACAGAAATTTGTGATAATGAAAGAAGTAAATCAAAATAACATTCGATAACATGTTGGATAGGTAACTGGAAATAGTAGTATATCATAGCATAGAGTAGTGTTTCAAAAAATAGTACATCGTCCTCGATCATAGGTTCAAAACGCCTTATGATCGGACTTCAGCAAAAACATAAAAAGGTTTTACCCCTTTTCAACCAGTTTACAATTTAGAAGCGGTATTACCGATTGAATGCGAGATACCATCACTCAAACTAGCCATAGAGTTACTACCAGCTACCTCTAAGGAGGAAAAATGCTTTTTGTACTTAGCTCAATTAGATGAGAATCGACGCACCGCTGCATTAACTACCGAGACTCATCCGAAACGAATGAAAGCTTAGTGTGATATAAGTGTTACACCTCGTATTTTTTCAGAAGGAGACCTAGTTTTGGTATATGATCAAGCTAATGATAAGCTAGGGGCTGGGAAATTCGAACCCATGTGGCATGTCCTTATATTGTCAAGCGAAAGCTTGCAAAAGGGGCCTATGAATTGATTGATTTTGACGGGGTCTCTTTAGGAAAACCTGAAAATGGGCTTTATCTGAAGAGATATTACGCTTGATTCTTGTGTGGAGATCTTTCCTATATATTAGTTATTTTTTAGCTGGTGTGTTGTAGATTAGAAACGTGTGCCTAGCTTAAGTGTGCTTTTACTACTATTCCTGCTTATCTTGATTACTCTTGATATTGCAGATGTCCACGTCTTTTCAAACATACATTAGTTTTGCTAATGGTGCTTCTCATAGTACATGGAACATTTCTTCCGCAGCCTGGGTTATTTATTCACCCACTAACGAGTTAGTATCTATGCATGGGGTAAGCCTTGGTCAAACACCGAACAATATTGTAGAATATAGCGCAGTTATTTTGTTATTGTCTGAATCCATTTCATTTGGAATTCGGAGTTTGATCGTTAGGTTAGATTCTAAGCCCGTTGTATTATAATTAAATCGAGTATATGTAATTAGAAACCTAGTGTTGTTAAGATTATTTTTGAAAATTCGTCTCTTGGAACGAGAATTTTATTATATTGAGTATCATCACATTCCAAGAAATTTAAACACGTTAGCAGATGTAATAGATTCTAGTGTTATAAACAGAAATTTGTGATAATGAAAGAAGTAAATCAAAATAACATTCGATAACATGTTGGATAGGTAACTGGAAATAGTAGTATATCATAGAATAGAGTAGTGTTTCAAAAAATAGTACATCGTCCTCGATCATAGGTTCAAAACGCCTTATGATCGGAAAAAAATGATACAAAAAAGGATATGAGTCTATACAGTCGATCATCCACTATCCGTGGTAATGATCATGATAATATGCTACAGCCCATTCCACCCTGCTCAGGAATCTCCTGAACGGTCTAGGAACCCCAATGACATATCTCTACAAGCGAAGTGGAATGTCGGCTATGGTAGTCTCTGGAATGTCCATAGTCAGTCGCTCTAGATGGTGTTCCAAATTAGTAAGGATCTCTGTTGTCTGATCCTGTGGTGGTGGTGGTGCTGCAGCTGCATCCCTTTGCCTCCTCTCGAAGGGGCGGAGAGTGACTGGTCGACGTGGACCCACATCTGCATTTGAAATTTTCGTTATCAGTTTTGGAAGATTTAAAAAACAAAATAAAAATTAGAAATTAGAGCATGTCAAAATGATTTTTTTTTAGCTAACTTATCCTACTGAGCTCCTGGAGGAAGTGGCATATCTTGGTCATCGCGGAAATCTATACCCGCATAAGGAAAATCTTCTATCACGAAGAGTTGGTTCTCTAACCAACGGAAGTAGGCCGGGGGAAATCGAAAAACCTCGCCGCCTTCACTGTGATGGGCCATCAAAGCAACCCATAGAACCATCCGAGGCTCTCGGAATCTACCATGCTCAATTGCAATATGTTGTGGGGCCAGTAGAGGAATCCTCTCTAGAGAAAAAGTAACCACAATTGATCCATATTCGAAGTTATTCAACTTCTCGTTCTTTTCTCTAGTTAGTTGGCATTTGATATTAGCCAACACTGCCTCGCACTAATTAAATATGGTGCCTCAAAAACAATCCACTACAATCTGCATTTGAGATCCAGTAGCAACGTGAAAAGCTGCACTTCCACATAACTTGGTTACAGTAAATGCAACTACTTTTAACTCAGGACGGATGATGGTTTTGATATCAATCCGTTTGTCTTTAGGATTGGCCTCATCATTGCAGAACTCCAGTTGCAGGCTAGCGATAGACAGGCCACCTAGCCTAGCCCCAAATAGAGAAAGTGGTTCACCTCTTTTAGACAAACCAGTCAGAAAGTATATGTCCTCCAGCTTGATTTTGAGCTGGTTGCCTCCAATCACAAAACACTGGTCCTGTACATTCTACTTGTTTACCAACCAAGTGAGAAGGTCTACTTGGGCTCTCATGCCGCTGATAGCCTAGAATTTTAGTAACCCGCATGCTCTTAAAAAATTTATTGTAGGTGGATGAATCATTGCAGCTTCATCCACCTCCTCGTGTTCACGTTCCCACCAGATAAGCATTGTACATATCCTACAATGAACAAAATGAAAGATTAGAATCATTTTAAGAGAAAATTTTGGGTAATTTGGAGAGAAAATGTGTTTTTAAATTCTTCACGACACCCCCGCACTTTTTTTCAGAGACAGTGCATAGCTACACACGGGCTCTATACTAAAAGTGTGGGACCACGACATTTTTCTTTGTAAAAAAAATTCGGGGTTCGTAGGTACCGTGTGTCTTACCTGCAGACCCCCGTGAGCGGAATTTTGAACCTATTTCTTCCCCAAAAATGAATTTTAAACCCAAAATTAAGGAAATGAACAGACGAAAAGTAAGGAAAATAGAATGTGGATTACCTGGAGCAGACATTTTTCGATTTGAACGGTCGGTTTGTCCGGAATCTTCTCTGGAGCATTTTTTGCCAAAAGCTCTCAAATTTTCACTCTGAACTCAAATGGTAAAAATGGATTTGGAAAACTCCTTTTTATAAGTTTTTTCGAATAAATGAAATTTAATTTTGTTTATTTTTCACTTTAAAGAGATGGTTTTTCAAAATATTTGTATTTTATTGAAAACAGGTACATTTAATTTTTTGAGTTTTTGTGCAAAATACCAGATTTTTTGGGTGAAATGGTAATTTTTGACGAAGAGTATACTTTTATCACTTTTTCGGGCTCTTTAAAATCTATGAAAAAGAAAAACCATGGAGTCCTCTTTTTAGCCCTTTTCAGACTCTCTAAATATGAAAATATTGTCGACTACTTGACTATTCAAACTCATTAAAGGAAATGAACAGTCATCCCTTCAGTATAAGTTTACCCCTTTTCCGGATTGAAATGCACTATTTATGAAAAAGGTATACATTAAATAATCATGGTCAATAGAGTTCTCTCCCGCATTATTTTATCCTTTTTCGGGCCTGAGAGACTAAAATCACGAAAAAGAACACCCATGGAGTTTTCTTAAGTTTTTTCTTCTGACTCCCTAAAAATGAAAAACACTGAGTTCCTCCTATACTAGACTCGTTAAAATTTAACAGTAAAGGACTTGTCGATTACAAATAGGAACAGACCACTCCTTAGGGTTCGATTTTAAACTAAGTTGGACTCATCCGAAGGATGAGATTATAAACAAGAAAATGTTATCCTCCTCAAGCTTGTCAAAAATAAAGAGGTACTTACCAAAAATGGTGGGGGAAAAAGAGAAAACAAATTCATTTATTACACTTTGATTTAAAAGCAGTATACCACTCTTGAACACGACACTTTTTGTCACACTTCTACCTGGGTTGGGAAAATCCTTTGCCTATCAGTTAATCAAACCACATTGAAGGTCTTCAGCTGGTTTCTGGGTATTAGCTTAGGGAAATTGTTACCAAACCATCTGCAGTGTCATTACATGTTCAAGAGGATAGTCAAACAAACCAATCATTTTCAAACATTTGTCTCCATTTGCGTTGACCATCCCTGAGTCAGTCCTTGCAAAAAAAAAAAAAAAATCAATACTTGATCTATGGTTTCGTGTTGTGAGCTTACTTACAATGGATCACTTTCTATCGACGATAGCTCATCATCTAGGAAGTCGATCTAGAATCCATCAGTACCTTGGAATCTACATGCCTTAATGGCAGGTTTCTCTCCTTCGACGACAGGTTGCATCATTGACCTTCGATCGAACGATTCCATGAAATGTTCAACTTCAGATCACTTATTCACATTTCATGGATTGTACTGAGTACTTTGAGAGCCATTGTCATTATTGGTGGTTTCTCTCACACTTGTTAACAGTTCACATCATTGATTGGTAATCAAGTGGGTTCTACCATGTTCGACTTCAACACATTTAATCGCATGGATATAATCGTACTAGTTCGGGAAGCAGAAATCAAGACCCTGGATCTAGTTTCCACCATCCAGGCTGTGAGGAGTTTTATTATTAATTATGTAGTAGACTATTCATTACAGATGGTTGCATCCATGCCGTGTCTACAATATTGATGTAATATTAAAATCATTCCTGTATCAGAACAAGTTTAGTTAGTTTTGATCTGAGTATGGGAATGCCTACCTCAGTGATGATATATATATATCATCACTGATACATACATACATACATATATATATATATATATATATATATATATATATATATATATATATATATATACCCAGTTGGAATCCTATAAAACAATTCAATGTAAAACATATATATATATATATATATATATATATATATATATATATATATATATATGTTTTACATTGAATTGTTTTATAGGATTCCAACTGGGGTGTCCGCAGGCTAATCCTTGAAATGATAAAGCACTTCACTCTTCGAATGCTCTTAGACTTCGCACTTTAGGGGGAAATTTGTTACACTGAAATTTGTCACCATGACGTTTAGTGTCTATATGGGTTCTTCATTACTCATTTATTACTCCCTTAGAAGTATACAACATCAAAGTTCCTAAAATCAAGCCTTGAAATTGAGAGAAAAGCTCATAAAAGTCTTAAAAACACTTGTACCGCACTTTCTCTTAACATTGCCTGCGGTGCCGCACCTATTTTTTCTAAAGCGTGCGGAGCTAAATGAAATTTTTTTTCATTAAAGGTGCGGACCCCTGTAAAAGGTAAAATGAAGGTGGAAAGTAACAATTTAGAAGCCCAGCAGTCAAATCTGGAAGCTTCTAGAAGCAATTATCTGGTCGAAGGTTTGCTCCTATCATGTATGTTCATTCCTCCATTATGGGAGCCTACCCCTTGGTTTAGGGAGCTCAATCCCTTTAAAAGAGCATTATATCCCCTCTTATGTGGAGTTGTAACCTCCTCTTTTTTCCTATAAATTGAGGCCATAGTTCAACCTCAAGGGGAGTTATACTTTGAGAATTTTTGAGGAGAAATGCTGTAGAAACATAGACTCTCTTAACTGATCATTATGTGGGAATGATTACACACCCATGTGTATTTTAGCTGAGAGAGTGCAAAGCTTTTCAAAGTAAAGGAAACGCCTATTTCGAACCCCAAGAAGGCCTGTACGACATCAAGGCGGACACGGTTGTCAGGCTCTTTCTTCATCAAAGATAATACGAATGAATCCAATTTTCTCAATGAGTTCTTTAATTAAGTAGCTTGTTTATCATGTTTTGTCAATGAGTTATTTAATTAATTAGCTTGTTTCTTGAATTCCTTGATCATCTTGATAGATATATGATTCGTAAATTAGTTTATACTATGCAGGTGCTATTGATTTTTTCAATGTTTGTGATTGCAGATCTTTGAAGATGATTCTTTCAAGCAACTGGAAAGAAGATCATTACAAACAGTGTTGGACCATAGGAAGGTCTTCAAAACCCCTGTTGTAGCTAATGCTGAATCAAATATTATCTAGAGAAATAGTTTTTGTTTGTCTGTTTGTTGCTAGCTATCCGTAGGACACTTGGGAGGTCTATCTTGTTAGCAAGAACAACTTATCTGTCCAACAATACATCATATAAAAAATAAAGTATATGCTTGAGCAAAGGCTCAAGAATAATATTTTTTGAGATGGAGATCATTTATGGGCTTTAGAAGCACATTTCAATCAAAATCAATCAAACTGTAAGTTATTTTCTTAATTACACACTTGACTATATCCATACCACATGGAATTGATCCCCTAACCATCCTCATCTTGGTCATAGACCAAAACAAGGTCCATTTTAGAGAAAACCATGGGGTGGAAAAATTAATTATAATGATTATTGAAACTCTTCTTATAAACATCATTCACTGTAGTGACATATAAAAGTTGCTCATCTATATGGTCTAAGTGAATGAGTCACTCTTTTAAACTAGATGTATGAGTGAGGATTTTTAATACTAACTTTAGAGATGGTTTTTCACACACTATTGGGAGAATCAATTCCACCCCATTAATGTGCTGGAAAGGGGTAAGCCTGCTAGCAATTTTTATTGATGTTTGATATGTCCATAGGGAAAGATATATGACAATATGTTATTTTTGCTTACTCTCATTAATTGTATGATGTAATATGGTTTTCAAGGACTTGTTGATATTCTCTACTTGCCCATTTGCTTGGGAATAATAAGGATATGAATGTTCATGTGTAAACCTCAATTTGGAAGCCAACTCTAACATCATCCTATTTTGAAAATGACTACCATGATTAGTTAAAATCCCCCTTGGCACATCAAAATGTGTTGTGACTAGATTAAAAATGAAAAGTGTCACTATCTCACCATCATTCAAAAAAAATGGAATGGAATCAACTCATTTAGTAAAATAATCCACAATCACGGTAATGTATTTATTCCCCCTAGCCAAGATTGGGTGGCACATAGTAAATTCCACCCCCACTTGTTGAATAGAACAAAAATGATGATAGGAAAGATCAATGTAGGATGTGTGCAGATATTTCTTGTAAATAATTGACAAGGATAACACTTTGACTACTTCAATCAAATATTTGAAGATTGACAACTAGAAGTAGCCAGCAAGTAAAATTTTCTAGGTTGTAGTAAACACAAACATATAACTACCACATGCTCCATTATGGAAATAATTTAAGACCTTCTCCACCTCCTCGTGGGCCAAAAAACGATGCACTATTCAAGTTGGAAACTAGGGCCAAATTCCACTTTGGACAACTCATTTGATGGAGAAATATGTTTTTGAATTAAAGCCTACACATGTGCATTTGGTCAAGGTTGGCTTGGGTTCAAGTTGCAAAATTTGACCCTCCTCCATCACATATAAATAGAAGTGCCCTCCAACCTCATTTTCCACATTCATCACACATCATTATTCTCTCTCCTAATTTGATTGATTCGTACAGATCACGGGTAGACTATTCTTCTTCACACGTCTGAAGTTTTGGAGGCATCTTTGACATTTCTATGTCTACTTTTTGCAGCATGATATTTTGAGTTTGTTTGACCAAGTTTCTCTCCTTGGTTTGACTTTATTTGACCATCAAATTTTTTATTTTAGAGGGCCAAATTGTTGAGCATAGAAACTGAGGAAATATGGGCGCTTTGAAAAACGTTGAATTTAGGGTTTATTGTTATTTTGACCGTAGAAAATTACAATAAACTTTCACTCTCTTTTGATCGATTTTGACTCAACTTTGGGGGACCATTTTGGGATGACTTTGACCAACAAGAGAGGTCGAGTCCCTCTCTCCTTTGACTGACCTATTTTGGAATAGTTTGACCAGACTTTGATTGTTCTTGACTGAGAGAAGAATTGTAGATTTCATAGGGTTGTTTTGGACAATGGTATTGATCATCTATTGGCAAGTCAATATTGAATTTGAATTTCTATTATTGTACTCTCTCTTTCTACTGAAAATTTGATGTTTATAATAAGAATAATTGATCAAGGTTTTCCCCATCTTGGGGTTTTTCCCTAGCTTGAGCCAAATTCTTGTGTTTTATTATCTTGGATTATCTTCTGCATTTAATGTTCATGTTCTATCTATTGTTACTGTCAATGTGAATGGTTAATGTGACTATTAAATTGGAAATTATCATTGGGATAATAAAAATACATTGAAATAATTGTTGCAAGCAAAGAACATACCATTGTTATCTAAAATTAACATCATATCAGAGCCCAGGTGAAGACAAAGCTTAAGCAAGAGGGAAAATAAATCACTAAGAGATATGCTAGACAAAATATTACATATGAAAAATATGACTATTATGCATTCGAGGAGCATGAAGTATTGGACTATGTGTAGGGAAAAGTGGTGGATCCTCCTTCAAATGCACTTGCTACTATGAAAACAAAGTATAGCAAAGGTGTGGTCAAAGAAAAGAAAATTTTGATTGAATCAATTCAAAAGCATTTTTTTGCCTCTATTTTTTATTTGGGAACTTCTAAAGAAATATATGATAATTTGGTTTTGATGATCGAAGTGAAAAATGAAAATAAAATCCTCTTTCTCAAAAACAAGTTGAAGGATATCACAATGAATAAGGGGGATTCTATCCAATCCTACTTCATGATATTAACTCAAATCAAGAATGAATTTCTATCTATTGGAGAAGTTATTTCTGAAAGGGAGCTCACTCTCATTTCCCTTGGAGGTCTTCCAAGAACATGGGATGTATTTGCCACTACCATTCTCAACAATGAAAAGATACTTGGTTTCAATGGGTTATTGGATACATACACTGAAGGGGAGACAAGGATGATGGAGAGAGATAAAACCTCCAATGGAAGTGAACCTACTGCTTTCCCCGCACATGCAAAGAGGAATAATGATGTTGATCTGAGGAGACAGGTTCAAGGATCTAAGAAGGGATTCAAAGGAATAAAAGGAAGATGCTACAATTTCAACAGGTTGGGCCACTATGCTAAATAATTCCCTCACAAGAAGAATCCTCCTAGTGATGGTAACAACAACAAAAAAAATTACAAAAGTAATGAAAATCAAAGGAACAACAAGATCAACAATAAAGGAAAGAGGAATGCTCCAACTGCTCAAAATGGAAATGGTCGACCTCCCAAAAGGATAGGAAATTATAGGTATGATTAAAGTAATGTTGTAGAAAAACAAGATGAGTTTTATCTTATTTATTCTCTATCTATTGTAGCTCCTTCAGATACTTTGGATCATTAGTTAATTGATAATGGAGCCTCAAGGCACTTAATTAGATACAAGGAGGCCCTCTCAAATCTAGTTGAAAGGAAAATTAATCTAAATATCATACTTGAAGATAATGCCACCTACCCCATGAAAGGGATAGGAACTATCACTCTTCATTTGAATTATGGTCAAACCATACATCTACATGAAGTCTTGTATGTGCTCTATTTGAAGGACTTGGTGGATATTTCTACGATGGAAGACAAAGGCTTCAAGGTATCATTCATTGATGGAAAGGTACATATTTTGCATAGAAACCCTAAACATGAATTTACTCTTGCATTTAGGGTTGATGGTCTCTATAAAGTTGGTGGAAGTCCTTTGGGAGATTTAGGAAGTGATACATCTCTTCAATGTGAATTATGGCACCATATATTTTCCCACTTACATTAAAAAGACTTACTTGGGGTAAGGAATATGGTCACGGGGATGCCCGAGTTCAACACGAACCATGAAGGATTTTGTCAAGGTTGTGCAGTTTGGAAACATAAAAGGGACCATTCCCTTCAAGTGAAAGAAATACAACTGATATTATTCAAATGGTCCATTTTGACCTATCTAGTATCTTGTTCGTAACTTCATTAGGAGGATACTTATACTAAGAAATATTTTTGGATAACTTATCACACAAAACATGGATTTATTTCTTGAAAAGGAAGGATGAAGTGTTCAAATGGTTCTGCTCTTTCAAAGCATTGGTGGAAAATAAAACAGGGAATAAGATCAGGACGTTGAGGACTGAAAATGTAACAAAATATGAATCAAATGAATTCAATTACTTTTGAAAAGAGGTTGGAATTAAGAGGGAGACAAATTTTCCATACACTCCTAAGCAAATGGTGTTGCTGAAAGAAAGAATTTAATGAATATGGAAGCCACCTGTGTCATGATCTATGATCAAGGTCTATCGAAATTATTATGGGGAGAATATATGTAAATGATCAAAGAGATGTGGAAGTAGTCCAAGATGTCACATTTGATGAATTCATAGCCCTTAGGAAAGCCATAGATCTCCCCATCTCAAGAAAGGATGATGATGATGCTGCCGAAAATAAAGAAGAACCTCTAATGGATGATCCTATGCCTGATGTTGATGGCCCGATGGATCCTATTGATCCACCTCCTAGTGATCCCTCTCCCTCAAGGAAAAGACCTCTATGGATCAAAGAAACTCTCAAATATGCTGAAAGACATACTACTCCAAGAGGGACATTTCACGAAAGTAAGCAGTCAAAGAGGTATTAGGGGTACTTAGCTACCACGAGTATTATTGCTCGAGTTGAACCATGCATGTTTGAAGAAGCCATAAAGAACCAAGTAAGGAAAGATGAGATAAATGATGAATATGAATCAATTATGAAGAATGATGTTCATACATGGTGCCTATACCTAAGGACAAATCCATGGTCACCTCAAAATGGCTTTAAAAATTTAAACTTGGAGTTGATGGAAGTGTTGAAAAATAAAAAGTTAGGTTTGTATCTCGTGTCTTCTCCCAAAAGGATGGAGTGGAATATGATGAAATATTTGCACCAGTTTCTTGATACAACACTATCTGATCTATTATTTCTCTCACTGCCAACTAAGGTTGGAGCCTACATCAAATGGATGTCAAGACTTATTTCTTGCATGGCTCACTTAAGGAGGAAGTTTACTTGGAATAACCTCAGGGGTTTGAAGTACTATATAGAAGGTCACATGTATCTCGATTGAAGAAATACCTCTATGGGTTAAAGCAAGCCCCTAGGGCTTGGTATGAGAGAATTGATAGCTATCCTATAGGAGCTATGCTGATCCAAACCTATACTGCAAAGTTGAAAAGGACATGCCTCTAATTTTTATCCTTTATGTTGAAGATCTCTTTCTAATAGGTTCAAACCCTCTCATTTATAAATGCAAGAGGGAGTTGAATTTCGAGTCTAAGATGAAGGACCTAGGACTGATGCATTACTTCTTAGGCCTGGAGGTCTAAAAAAGCCAGGTGGGATTTTCCTTTCTCAAGGAAAATACATTGTGAAGCTATTAGAAATATGTGGCATGGTGGAGTGAAAGTATGTGTCTACTCCGATGGAACTCAACATCCATAATCTATGTGGAATTGTTGCTAGGCATGAATTGGAAAACCCTTCTGAATATAGAAAAACTGTGGGTGCCCTGATGTACTTGGTAAACTCTTGACCACTCATATGCTTCGTAGTAAGTACTTTGATTCAATTTATGGCCGAGGCTCATCACATACCTTAGATTGCTACCAAGAATCTCTTGAGATATCTCTGTGGCATAATTAACTATGGGTTGAGATACACTACCAAGAATTTGAGGGTACATGGATATTCTGATGTTGACTGGGCTAGCAGTGTGGTGGACAAAAAGAGCACATCAGGATGTTTCTTCTCATTGAAATATGATTGTATTTATTGGATGATTGGGAAGCATAAATCAATTTCTCTAAGCATCATCGAGGCCAAATATATTGCAGCTAGTATGGCTTGTTGTGTTGTTTGGTAAAGGAAGTTATTTAGTGAGATATTTGAGCATGCACTAGATACCACTATTATCTATTGCGATAACCAAAGTTGGATTCACCTTTTAGAGAATATTGTGTTGCATGACTACTCCAAGAACATTATTATTAGGTACCACTTTATCCGGAATATGGTACAATGGGGAGAAATAAGGCTCCAACACATCAGGATTGATGAGAAAGTTTCTGACATCCTCATGAAGCCCTCAGGAAAGGTCAAGTTCTTAGCCTTTCGAGAGAGACTTGGAGTCGTGGAACTTGGAGTTCTCTCTTGAGTTGGAAATTGAACTCTGGGAGCTCCTTGGGGCCTGGGATACTTCTTTGAGCTATGTGTGACCATAGGGTGAGTGTTTCACCTAAGTACGTTGTGTACAGGGAGAGTGGTCCAATTTCCCATATGATACCCCTTGAGCATAGGGTGAGTAGTTCACCTTCCCCTATGGCTAATGATATATGCAGAGGATGAGTGGTTCACCTTCCCCTATGATACCCCATGATGATATATGAGAGCATAGGGTGAGTGGTTCAACTTCCCCTATGTCTGATGATATATGAGTAAGATGATTGGTTCACCTTCTCTTATGGCATATGAGTAGGATGATTGGTTCACCTTCTCCTGTGAATGCTCCGACATATATCCTACCCTTGCAGCCTGGGACTCTTGGGAACTACCTCTCACTTGTCCAATGAGTTGGAAAAAATTGGATAGGGACCATAACACTACTAATGGACACATCGAGTATTGTCGTACTCCCTATGTCTAGGATGCATGATGTTCAACAACTTGATAATTTAGGATCAAGTTTGACTGGGGTTCTACCCCTTGTAATTATGTGGACTGACTTTTGTCAATGGAGAGTGGTAAGGTCTTGTGACTTACTATCGATCAATTCTTCTTATTATCTATTTTAGTGATCAGTATATCTGAGACGAGATGTAGAGGATGGCATGATGATGGATGGATTGGCAGGTGGAATTCTCCCTAGTTGAGAGGGAGTGTTAAAGTTTGAAACTAGGGCCAAATTCCACTTTGGAAAATTCATTTGATGGAGATAATTATTGCATTGAATACCTCTTTTTGAGAGGCCAAAATTGACCTAAATATCACTAAATTTGGACAAGGAGAAAATTTTTTATGACGTCAAGCCCACACGTGTGCATTAGGTCAAGGTCGGCCTGGGGTCAAGTTGGAAAAATTGACCCTCCTCTATCACATATAAATAGAAGTGACCTCCAAACTCATTTGGCACATTCATCACACGTCATTCTTCTCTCTCCTCATTTTATTGGTTCACACATCTCATAGGAAGCCTATTGTTTTCACACGTGTGAAGGTTTGGAGGCATCTTTGACATTTTTGCGTTGAATTTTTGCAGCAAGAAAATTTGAATTTGTTTGAATAATTTTCTCTCCTTATTTTGACTTTATTTGACCATCAAAAGTTTGATTTTGGAGGGATGAATTTTTGGGCACATAAATCGAGGAGATCTAGGCACTTTGACCATTGTTGACTTTTATTTTGACTGCAGAAAATTATAGCAATTTTTGTCTCTCTTTTGACTGAGTTTGACTGAACTTTGGAGGGCTGTTTCGGGTTGACTTTGATCATCAAGAGAGATCGATTTCCTCTCTCCTTTTACCAAGTTGTTTGGAAGAGTTTGACCAGAATTTGATTGGTATTGACTTTCTGGTTAGGGAAGAATTGCAGATTTGAGAGTGTTTTTTTGGAGGGTGGTATTGAACATCTATTGGAAATTCAATCTCAATTTTGAATTTTTATTATCGTGCTTTCTCTCCCTGCTGAACACTTGATATTTATAATAAGAAGAATTAATAAAGGGTTTTCCCTAACTTTGGGTTTTTTTCTCTCATTTGAGTAAAATTATTGTGTTCTCTTGTCTTGGCTTGTCTTCTACATTTATTGTTCATGTTCTATATAAAGTTACTGTCGATGTGAATGGTTAATGTGATTATTAAATTGGAAATTATCATTTGGCTAATAAAAGGACATTGAAGTAATTGTTGCAATCATAGAACATACCATTGTTATACAAAATTAACATCATCATATTTCTAAAGTGGCTAACATGATTAGTGAAAATCCCCCTCGACACATCCAAATGTGTTGTGACTAGATGAAAAATGAAAAGTGTCACTATCTCACCCTCATTCAAAAAAATTGGAATGATGTTACCCATTTAGTAAAATAATCCACAACCACAATAATATATTTATGCCCCCTAGCCAAGGTTGGGTGGCACATAGTAAATTCCACCCCCACTTGGTGAATGGAACAACAATGATGATAGGAAAGATCAGTGTAGGATGTGTACAAATATTTCTTGTAAATACTTGACAAGGATGACACTTCTTGACTACTTTGATAAAATCTTTGAAGATTGACAACTAGAAGTAGCGAACAATTTTTTTTTTTTAGGTTGTATTCAACCCAAACATATAACTACCACATGTTCCATTATGTAAATCATTTAATACCTTCTCCACCTCCTCATGGGTTAAAAAATGAAGCACTATTAAATATACCCCTTAATGGTAAAGAGTGTCACCAATAATAGTGCAACTCTTTTCTAAATGCCGAATACAACGACGATCATCTCATGAGAAGGATGGAGGAAACTTTAGAGTCCAGAGATATATGAGGATATCCCCATACCAAGGGTCATTCGAGGAAATGAAAAACAATTTTTCTTTAGGAAATGAATCCTTGTCAAAAATTGTTTCATTTTCTTAGGTTAACTTTGAGATCAATTCTATGAATATAGTTTTTTTCAATTTTGTTAACGTGAAATGGAGATCAAATTATTGAAAAATTACAGTCCATTTATTAAATTTCCCCCCTACCACTTTTTTGGTTAATATGTACTGAAATAGATTGGCATCAACAATTGCAATGGTTTTATTTAGAAAAATATAATGTTTATGTCACTTGATGGCATGTACTGCAACCAATGCCAATTTTTCTATGTGAAAATAATTGAGTTAAGAACACATAAATCCAAAACTAATGCAACAAATCAATCCATTTGTTTGGTTAATATGTACTGAAATAGATTGACATCAACAATTACAATGGTTTTATTTAGCAAAAATTAATGTTTATGTCACTATATGACATGTACCGCAGTCAATGCCAAATTTTATACATGCAAGTAATTTAGTTAAGAACACGTCAATCCAAAACTAATGCACTTTAAGTTGATCATATTCTTGAACTAGAACCATACTAATGGTATATTCTACAAGTGCTAGATTTAGAAGGAAATCTATGTTGTAGTCGAGAGGAATAAGTACTAAAACATATGTCAATGCCTTTTTCAAAGCATTGAATGATCATTGAGCATACTCATCCCATATAAATATGACCCATTTTTCCAAGAAATCTATAAATCCCTTCATAATCTCTACATAATTTACAATGAATCATCACAAGAAGTTGGATTTTCCTTGTACACTCTAAAGTTGATGGAAATTGGACGGGGGAGGCAAGTACAATGTTGCCTTAACCTTGAGCGGATAGACCATGATCCCCTTATTTGAAATGATGAAACCTAAAAGACAAATAGAATTCACACAAAATATACGTTTTTGTGGGTTCAAACAAATTTTATAGTAATGATATTGGTCAAAAATTTGATGGAGGTGAGCGGGATGATCTATTCTCTTACGAAAGCAAGCAACAAGGTCATCGAGATAAACTTACAAAATGTCCTTGATGTCTTGAAAGGCATACGACATGGCCCACCAAAAAGTGGATTCAACATTTTTTAGGCCAAAAGTCATCTTGCAATATGAAAACGTGCCCCAAGGAATATAAAGGATATTTTATGCTAATTATACCCCAAAAAGCAGTCCATAAGAAAGAATATCTTACTTCCTATGACACTAATCAATAATCTAATCAATAAAAAATGTGGGGAAGTTGTCTTTAGGGCAAGCCTTGTTTAGATCATGAATATCCAATGCATACATTAATGAGTCCTTTCTTTTTATTAACTAGAATGAGATTTGAAACCCATTTAGTTAGGGGAATTTGGTTGATGAACCTTTCCTTGAGAAGTTTTTTTACTTTTGCCTTTATCACCATGGCATTTCTATGTTGATTGGTCGAAAAATTTGTTGATTATGCTTCACATTTTTCTACGTATTTATCTCATACTTTATAATGCTCAAATCAATTCATGGGGTTTCCTCATAAGAATAAGCAAAGACATAGCAAAACTATTTAAAAAGTTTAGTGTAAACACAAAGATCATTAGTAGAACAATCTGCTCCAGTAAAAATGCTTTCAGAATATCAAAGTTTTTGGGAATGTTGATTAGCATAATTTTAGAAATATTTTCCATGTTCCCTTCGACATATATGAAAGGTGATGCTAAAGGGTTCATGGGTTGATCTTCATTTTCAAACATGACTAAATGAAACTTGTCGTTTTCTACTTGTGTAACTTTGGAAAATAACAATGGTGCAAATCCTCCCATGTTCTTTTGGGACCAACCATTACATAAATGAGTACCTCATCAAATGGTAAAGTGGTGTTGAGGAAATCCATTGAGATAGTGAAATCAACAACCCGAACAAGAAACATTTAGAGATACAAATTTTCTATAGGAAGTAGAGTTGGATCAAAGTTGGATCTATGACTATAAAATTATCAATGATAACTTGTTAAATACTTTCTATTACAAATAAAGAAACAACCATTCCTACAAATTAAACCTCTTTAAACATAGTAGATGGAAGAAGTAAGATCCATGAATCCTCGAAATAAGAGATATGAAAATAGTAACTTTGAAAGAGTAACACAAACCTAGCATAAATTGTTTTTACATACGTGATAGGGGTTAAAAATTTAAATGTTGTGAGAAAAATCTTTCGGTAAAATTCATTTTATAAATATTTATTTATTTTTATTTATTTTATATTTATTTTATATTTTTTAATTTTTATTTTTATTTATTTTAATTTTTATTTTTATTTTATTTTTTATTTTATTATATATATATATATATATATATATATATATATATATATATATTATTTTTAATTTATTTTTTTAAATAAATAAAAATAAATCATAATAAATAATTTAATTATTATTCTAAAAATAGAAATAAATATATATAATAATAAATATTTATTTATTCTTCAAGAATATATTGAAAAAATAAAAATAAATAATATTCAAATTATTAACTTTAATCATTTAATAAAAGAAATTATTTTTTATATTTTTCAAAAAAAAAAATTGATTTTATGATTTTATGACTTAGATTTAGTCAAATTAGCCGTTATTTTACAATGGCTAGTTGGAGCTCTTCGTTTCTATTTAATTGGGTTTCCTGATCAGATTTCTTCATCTAGTCCTAATGATGAATCACACTGGCTGGTTTGAAATGCGTCGACCAAATTTATTTGGATGTGATTTTTACCGAAAAATTTTTCTCA
>JAXQQM020061220.1:280000-307500 GCA_034641835.2 Pinus albicaulis
AATTCCTCTTTCAATATTTGGAGAGAATTATTATTATCCTTTTTTTTTTAAAGAAAATATATGTGTGTGTGTGTTTTATGAAGCAATGAAAAATTATCTTCTGGAGAAAGCATGAAGATGGGTAACATTTTTGGGCCAAATGTAACTATGAAATTTCAACTTTTTCCATTAAATGCAATATATGTCTTTGCAAATATTGGAAAAAACTTAAGAGGTAGCATAACTTAGTATAAAATGTGTAATTTTTAATATATATATATATGAGCATGATCTACACTTAGAGAACTAAGTTGTTCATATTAATTTTTTACTATGCAAAATTATATTTTTTTATTATTTTTAGAAGTTGGCGAAGTAATATTTCAATTGCATTTTAATTGAATTTTGAAGAAACATATGTTCATGTAATATTTTTTTCAACTCTTTAAATAAATTGAAAAACCAAGAGTACTCTTTTGAAGAGGACTCCTAACGGAATGTAGTTGTATTATTTGAAGTTTTTTTTTATTCAACGCCTTTCAAACGCCCAAAACAATTTCAAGCGTTATATTTAAAAGAAATTAGATGAAAAATATCATGTTAATTTCAAAGTGTTAAATTCATATGCAATTGCATAGAGGATTCTTTCACAAATTCAACATAATCCACTTCACCACTTAAGGACAAATTCTGCCCTCAATCCGATAGGGTACAAAATGGGGTTGTGGATAAATATGTAGAAGAGGTGTTGAAATTATAATTTTTACGACTTCAAGAGCTCGGTCGAGCACTTAAATTAAAAATTCAAATTTCTCGATCGATCTTTAAAGTAACCCTCGATCGAGCGGTATATGTGGCTAACCAGTCTCTTGATCAATCTCAAAGGCTGGATTGAGCCATTGAAAAGTCTAACCTCCCAATGCCCTTAGAAAATCTTATTAATGGTATTAATGGTAAATGATACGATTCAAGGGATCTGTTGAGCATTTGTTGCGAACAAATAGATTAGTGTCTCAATTCGATTGTAGAAAACAAACAACAATCATTCTTTCATAGATAAATATTAGAGCGTGGAGATTACACAAATTATCACAACAAACATGAGAAATTGGATATTTGGATCTAGAAAAGGAAATAAGTTTCCATCCTCAGAGGAAATATGAGATAAAGCTAGAGATAGGATGAGAAAAAGATGTTGGACATTGAGAGAACAAGAAGTTTATGCAAATAAAGGTAATTCAAATTGTCTCACTTCTCATATTACTTTTTCCATATTTTATGCATTAAGAAATCTGATTGAAAAACAAAACAAATGTAAAATGAAATAATAAAACTAAGATAAAATAAGAACTGGAAGTAATACCATGTAGTTAAAAAATGAGATTTAACAAAAACTAAATAAAACCACTTGAAACCATACAAATTATTGAAACCCACTTAAAACCATGCAACTAATGGAAAACTACTTGAAACCATGGTTTATTAGAATTTTTTGAAACCACTTGAATTCATGTAGATTATGAACCACCTTTGAATTGTAATGGTTTAAGATAGCCCACAAAAACTAAGGATCTGATTTAACCAAAGAAAACCATTGGAACATAATTTCCAGATATTATTTACATGAATTACAATTCATGGAAATTTATTTACACGAGGGATTAACAAAAATGGTTGTCACATAGGTGCTCCTAAACTTGTAAAAAATAGTTTGATTAATGTTTGATATCCCAAGTAAGAGTTAAAATAAATAAAATGTGTGACATTATTTGTTAAACATATATTTAACAACATTATACTTTCGTAACATTCATCATAATATATTACATTTAATGTTTCTTTGAATCCTAAATGATGATCCCTACCTTTGAAAATCTCACAAGTTTCTTCTTTCAATTTTGACATGAAGGTTATCAGAGTTTTTTAAAAAGAACACATTTTTTAAAGACATACAAAGTGTAATGTAGATTCATGCTTGCAAAAAAATGAGTGTATTATTTCATATAACTATAATGCTCCATGGAAGACTCATGTGATTAATCAATATTAAATCCATTTAATTAATAAATGCAAAAAAATAGATTAGCATGCATGTATTGATGATATGCTAGAAATGTTTACAATGTTAATCTTCTTAGTTTGTGGCAATCTAATGTCCATTAAATTTATCTCGTTGTTTTTAAACATATGTGATCATGAAATATATTGCAAAATATGGTTCAAAAGTAAAAAGAGTTATTTATTTTGAACTTTGTCACGATTTAATGAAAACAATTGAAAACATAAATTATATTCTATCTCAATCTTTGCAAGTGCATAAAAAAGGTTTCTTGTAGAAACATATAGTTTTTTAAATCCTATTACCCCTCCTTGTGACCTAATTGATTGTTGTGCTAAAATTTCTAGGTACATTCTCCCAAAACAAAACTCAAATCATTTGTGCCCCTCTTCATCACTAATGATAAAAATGTACATTCATTGTTGATAATACCTTGAAGCATCTTCTTTGTTCTCTAAATCCACTAAAACATCTATCTCTTGATTTATTTTGTTTCCTTATCAACAATTTCATTGTCCTTCTCATCCCACATTTAATCCACTTTTTATTTGAAATAGTGAAATTCTCTATAGTTATGATAAGTTCTTCCTTTAAGAAAGTTATTCTTACTATTGTTTTATGGTAATTTTAGTTACATGTTTTAAATTTATTTCCAACTAATTTGATTTTGTATAGTAGGTTGCAATATTAAGACATTGAAAATTATTTGCAGGTTCTATTAATCATGAGTCTTAGTATTGTATGGTTTTTCAATCATAATTTATCCTATAGTTGATTAAATTTGTATGAATTTATAGATATAGATTTTGTTTTATCTCACGAAATAAATTTGTGTCTCCAATTTGGTAATCGCTAGCTTGATTTTTCAAGAATCTCTCATTCTCTCAAATTCAAAAGATTCGCCATATCATTAAGTTCTTTAAGTAATAATTTCCTCTAAAATATGTATTTAGAAGTTTCTTATATAAGAATTTAAACTTAATTTCTATTAGTATTTAGTTCAACAACCTTGCAAATTATTATACAAATGAGTAGATTTAAATAATTAACATTGGATTTAAATAATGGAAATGTTTGGTATATAATATATATGAAAACAAATATAAGACTTTCCTTGTTACAATGTGGATCACTTTTAGTTTGGGATTTATATAGTCTTTTGAAGAAATAAAAAATTATTCCTAAGAATAAGTAAATTTGAAAAATATCTTAAAATGCTTCACTTTGTTGTAGAACTCACTTTTAGTTTAGGATTTACACAGTTTCTTGAATAAACGAAAATTAGTTGCTAAGAAGAACACATTTTGAAAATGCTCAAATTCTTCACTTAGTAAACAGAGACAATATTCTTATAATGATCTATCAAATTATTTTAAAAATAATTGACAATATTATATTTTATTAACCATTTATAGAAAGATATGTAGCCACACATTATAACTATATAATACATATTTTATACATACTTTCAATTCAATCACTTTGTATGTTCACTAGATTCACCTTGCACAAACCATCACTACTAACCGATTTTCTATACTAACCATTACAAGTAGAGTAATTGAGGCTTATGTTTTACTTTGAAAATTTCACTCAAACATATGCTCACATAGTATAATTAGGAAATACGTAAGTGGTCCATCATCCACACATCATTTATTTTCTGACAAGGAACAACCATCACATAGTGTAATTAGGGGGATTGTATTAAATGATCATGAACCACATCCACACACTTGCAATTCAAACACTTTGTATGTGCACTAGATTAACCTTGCACACACCATCACTATTAACTAGTTTGGTTTACTAACATTTAAAAGTAGAGTAATTTCTTATATTTTACTTTGAAATTTTGCACACAAACATATGCTCCCATAATATAATTAGGAAAGAAGTAAGTGGCCCATCATCCACAAATCATTTTTTTTCTTGTAAGGAACAAACAACACAATTTAATTAAGGGAATTGTAAAGGATCACCACATATCCACATCAATTCACACTCTGTATGATCAAATTTTCACTTTCACACTGATCTAGGTGGCTCCAAACACACTTGGAGGTTAAAGAGGGCTTATAATAGCTCAAATTAAAAGTGGTCTGATTGTTGTCAAACCAAGTCCAAATCAAAGTGCTCGTCACCCTGATTCCAATGGTGTGAACGACACTAGAATATGATCTCGTACTTAGGAGATAGAGATGGTCAAAGTGGGCAGTGGGCCAGGTTTAAGGGTCCTACAATTTGACCGACATTGGGGTGTGAAACCTAGTTTCTGAGAGTGAAAAAAATTGCAAGAGAGTTAAAACGCCCAATTTTTTTTGAAAAGGGCCCTATATGTTATAAAAAACAGACAAATAATTACAATTTTGGGGGGAGGGCGGGGTGGGCTTCTGAGAGCGGGTGAAATTGTCGAATAGTGAAAATGCCTAAAAAAAATTGAAAAGGGCCCCATATGTTATTAAAAAAAGAAAAGAAAAAAAAATTGGTTTGGGGGGGGAGGGGGGATGGGCCATAAATGCCGCCACCCCCACCGGTTCATTATATTATATTTAATCAAAATGTTAAAATGGGGTGTTAAAATGGGTTGGTGGGCCACCACCCCCACCACACCCCACAGAACGAGTGTTTATATTAAACAATATATATGTTAAGGCCAATGGCCCAAGCCTTCGGCATATGACATAAACCAAACCTTGTGGGAATCGAACCCACGGCCGATAGGTCTGCTGGCCCCACCCAATGCGGTGGCTCTACACAACAAAATTACACCAAATATGCGACGGTCAATGATGCCTCCAAAATATGGCATAATGTTGTGCCAATACGGGGTGGGCGGGATTTAAACCCAACCCAATCCCCACGTATTTGCATCAAATTACTATTGAGCCAATGGCTCATATGTTGTATACTCTTCCATACATTTAATATAAGAGTCACGCCTCATTTTCCATGGGAGGAGCGCGAACGAACCAATGGAGGAGGCAGAGTGTGGATTGAAGAGTGTCGAACAGACCAGGGTGGAACGATGAGGTAGAATCACGCCCTAGGATGGAACCATGACGCAGTTCCAGGAGGCGGAACCTTGCCCTGGAAAAAAGGGTGTGGAACCCTAAACTTGAAGAATTTTCTCGAGGAGGTAAAATTTCAGTTTATCAGAATGATGTCAACTTTATAGTCAAATTTCATGAAATTTTGCAGGGAGCCCAATGTTGAAGTCGGATTCACCATCTGATCAATATATTTTTAGGCGCCCCACAATGAAGCATCTTTGAAGAATCATGGGGAGTTTAAAATATTCCGGAAGGCCCATATTTTGACTGTGTTAGAACTAGACGAATAGATAGTCAATTTTACACAACTCGACGTCAGAAATTTAGTGGTGTAGTTAGTTTTTGTGGCTGAGCCTTTCATTTTTCGGCGATCTTTAGAAGTGAAGGTACATGAAGAAATCATGTTATGTTTGCTTTAATTATTGCTCGAATGTTGTATTATTCTTGAGATCCCTGTTTGATACTATGTCGATGGATCATTATTTCTGCATTATGTGAGATTTCATTAGTTTTTCATGCTATGTATTATTGTTGAGATCCCTGTGTAACTGTGTTGAGGGGATACTCGTTGCCACATTATGTGAGAACTTGTTATGTTTTTCATGTTAAAGGAAGCCCATTTGGACTGAGATTTCCTGTAGGGAGAATGTTTCGTGGAGAGACAAGCCACTTTGTTGAGGGTGTATGTCCTGTTGGGGTTCCTATGTTTTGGCAGATTTGGCAATACCAAAAGATAAGACAACATCAAACCACTTTGGGGCCCTAGGATCTAGCCCTCCTGGACCCGGAGAGGGATCTCTCCAATAAAACAAATAATGGTATATCTTTGAAGCTCAAATGAGATATTAGGCTAGGTATGAAGCACAAAGGGGGTTTAAAATGATTTGGTTGGTTGGTTGCTAGGTTGGTCATGAGATCATAGACTGAGAAAGTAATGGAAGGAAAGTAACAAAGCATGATTTTTCAGCAAAAGAGGATAGGTTAGGAATGTGCCATCCATTGGGCTATGGAGTCATGAAAGGGAATTACTTGCACACAACTAGCCAAGGCTTTCGGAGGGCAAGTCATCTATTCTAAAGGATCTTTTAGATAGATGGTGGAATGGAACATTAAGGATTGAAAGTGAAAGAAGGAAAAAAGCCCAATTTCCATATATAGATCAGGTCAGAGGTCATTTAACTCCAGACCTGCTTGGACATACTCAAAAGACAGCTCTCGAGGAGAGACAAAGGGGCAGCTTATAGATCGGACCAGAGGTCATTTAACTCCAGGTCAACTTTAGCATGCTCCAAGGGAAAACAGAGATAAGTTTAACAGAGCCAGGTTCTATAGATCAGAGAAGGACTTTGAACCTTAAATGCTTTGACACCAGCAAGAAACATCCAAGCAGCAAACCCCGAATTCATACATCAGCTAGCAACATATGGAACCACTACACTGGTTAAATCAGCTGAATTTACTCTTAGATTCACTATCAACAGAAAACATTAAAGGAAAGGAGAGAAAAAACACAGGGTACCTAACAAGGGTAAATACTATGCTATGTTTCTGATGCAAGCCAGCAGACCAATGAACATCATGAAAGTGTAATAAAACAATAAGACAAGAGAAACATCACCCGTAGTAATAGACTAGGATCCAAAGAAATGTGCTTGATTAATTGATGCAAAACCAGTCACATACACTGAGCTCAATGGTTGTTATAGTCTAGACTTTCTCCTCCCAGCCTACTACATAACAACTACTCTGCTAATCCCTCCCAAGACTGTTCTAACAGTCAAAATGAATCCCTCTAATAGCAATCGGCAACAACTGAACAGCAAATTTTACAATACATTCTTGGGAATTCTTATAGGGGAAAAGAATAACAATAGTAGATGATATTCATTAAATGGATATCATTACGACAGGGGAGAGGTAGGTTGAATGCCCATTCCACAGAATGGCTCTTCATTAACTGTGTGTACTCTGAAGCATGGTCCAGAAGTCTTGTTAATGACTTCAAGTATGTTCTTCTGAAGAAATCCGACTGTTGGTACTCTGTGGTAGCTTTCTGAAATAAGAGACATGGCAGAAAAGGTCTGCAGGTCTCTCCATACCTCATAACTGTGGTCCTGACAGTAACAGAAACTTTTGTCAGTGTACTTAGCTTCTTAAGGGCTCGAGGAGGCATGGAGAACGTTGAAAGGCAGTCTTTCTGGAGAAAGGTACTTTGCTGACATAAAACACAGATATAGCTTTGTTTCGTGTGCTTATTTAATCTTCAACTACGCCTCTTTCCTTTGAGCATGGGATTAAATCGTTAATTACTCAATAACAAGAATTAACCCCTTGGAACTCTTCTCTGATACACTGGCCGATGCTGAAATGGCCTCTCTGCACTCTGAATCACAGCGATTGTGATCCTGGAGACGGAGTGAAATTATCACTCCCTAAACCCTGTACAATGAAATAAATCTATTACAAAATCCCAGGGGTGGTGGCGGAAGAATGCTTCGGAGGCCTGTGGAAGCAGTGGCAGAGCAGTGGAGAATAGTGGAAACAATGAAGAGTGGTGGAAGAATGACCTTCAGCATTAAATACTAAGGTCTAGCCTTTGGCCGAAATACAAAGGGAAAGGGGCCAAAACATATGAAATGGATTTGAAATGGTGGGACCCGGCCGTGGCAGAGGGCGATTTGATTAGAACTGTTGGATCTCAGGAGGAGATCAATGGTGGTGATTAAACGATGAAGTTTAGAGGAGGTTCCGATGAAAGGAAAATGAGTAGAGTGCGATTAGATTCCAGCCATCAGATCTGAAGGGATGGACGGCTAAGATCGAATCGGAGGATCGCAATCGGGGGCACGGGGGGTGACACCATTTAAAATTTGCGATTGGCGATGGCGCGATTGAGTGCCAACCATCCGATCTGGGTCAGATCGACGGCGGAGATTCAATCGGCGGGGAGAAAGAAGGGCCAACGGAGTGAAGCGGGAGAAATCTGGACCGTTGGATCATACGAAATGGATGGCTCAGATTAGATCGGGGAGTTGCAATCGAAAGGAACGGAGGATGGGATGCGATGCGACTGGCGCGATGCGATGGAGCGCCAGCCGTCCAACCCGGATAGAGATCGACGGTTCAAATAGAATCGGAGGGGCGAAAGGGAAAGGGCAACGAGCACGCAACGATTAACGCTGGGTCGTCAGATCCATTTATGGATCAACGACAGAGATTGTAATCGGGAGATCGCAATCGCAAAGGGTGGAAAGTGGCAGCGATTGACAATTGCGATTGCGATCAAAGCGGGGAAAGTGGGAGAGTGCGCACCGTTAGATCTATTCAGATCAACGGTGGAGATTGTAGCGTGGGGCTTCAGGCCAGAACCCAATCGCATCGGGATTTTTCGTATGTGCAAAGAAATGCGCTCGCCCGACAGATCCGATTGCGATAAGTGCCCGGGGCTTAAGCGCTTGGTCCTGGGCGCGGGGTCACATGGGGAAGTGGTTTGTGGGGCTTAGCCGAAAGGGGCTTGGGCCTAATATAAGGTGGAAAGTGGGTTTTTGGCCCATTTTAATGCATTTTGAGAGTAGAAAAAGGTAACAATAGAGGGAATAAGGGTTTTTAAACCAAAAAAGGGGTATTTGAAGGGTTTAAAAGGGGAAATAGGATGATTTCAAAAGGTAAGAAGGGAATTAGAAGGGGATTCAAGGGGATGAAAGCAGAGGTTTAGAAGGGATGATATAAGGAGAAAAGGAGGCCTTTTGGGTATCTCTTCACAATCAGAGAGGCTTTATAGTGGGAATCAGTAGAGGGGATTTTGTCAAAGGACAAAGGCACAAGGAGGCTTCAAGGATGATGTGTTTTCAGGGGAAATTCATTCCTTGAAGATTCAAAAATAATTTAGCCCCCTGTTTGCTTGCCAAAAATTCATAGGGGGCTAACAGTGGCTCCACATGGGGATGGCTTCTTCTTGAAGGAGTCAAGAATCCAAAAAATGATCTTTGGTGTAGGCCAGATGTCTGGTACTTGACTCATACATTTTCTTTCTTGAATCAACTACCACAAATCATGAAGACATCATATCAGTAGTAAAAATCTCCCAAACAACTACCTACCCACACTATAGTCCTAACATTTTTTCTTCTGGGTGCATTTGGACTTGCAGACCCTTTACATCATCAATTTTTACAAACAGGAAAATAAACCTATTCTACTTCTACCCTTATTACTCCATGAGACCAGATTAAACTGTTGGCCTCATATCTTCTCTACCTAATCTAATATCTGCTAGGATTAAACTGTCTAGCAGATTTCTTCTCTACATTCTAAGACAGAAATTGAAAACAGTCAAGCCAGGATTAGACTATCTGACTTGCTGGACTTTGCATAAATTAAAACAACTAACTAAATGCTCACAGGCTAAGATTTATTTCAGAATTCCTACCTACCCTACTCTAACATGGAAATCTCTGACATTTTTAGGTGACACAATAATGCCAGTGTAGCCAGTCAAGCAGTAACAAAAAAGGATATGAGCACTGACTGCCTGTCAGAGATAACCACAGGGTGCTCTACATGTGGTTCTTCAAAACTGGGGTCACCATCAGTAGTGACCATTCCTAATGAATTTAGCCCATACTAAGGATCAATGCTGGATAATTTGGACTGATCAGGGCCTCCATGTATTCTTCCATAGGATCGATGAACAGATGATGTACACTTTCTTCTTTCAGGCCTGCCATGACTAGTAGGTTGTCTTCATCCTGGGCAGCTTCGACTATTTCTTCTTCCACTGCATCCTCAAAGTGGCTCTTGAAAGCCCGATCATCTTCTTATTGCACATCAAAAAACAGTGGAATTTCTTCTTTTTTAGGAGGAGGAAGGCTCTCCAAAAAGGCTCTCGGGTCTCTGAACTGATATGATCTCTCTTGTGAGTTCAAAAGTTCAATCTCAGCTTCATACCTTTCAACCACCACTTCTAAGAAAATTTTCCTGAGCACGGGTATGAATTTTGAACTGAGAGGAATAGCCTTGGGAAGGTCCTCCGCCTTCAATTTTTCCAAGTCACTCGAAATTGTATCACGACACTCTGCTATGAAATCTGGATACATTTCGGCAAACCGTTCAGGGTCTTCCATTAGTGAAGTGACTTGGTCTTTGGCATGGATGATGTTGTACTGCGACATGGTCTCCCAGTGGAGTCTTGTGAACACACAGATAATCAGCAGCCTACTGATCACCAGTGGAGTCCTTTAATCATTCAGGAATTGTGGAGTCGCCAGGTGGATGATTTACCATTTTACTGTCCACCACAGTGATTTACCAAATCAAGCTTTTGGTCTCTGTCCCCAGCGGAGTCGCCATTATGTTGGGGTTCCTATGTTTTGGTAGATTTGGCAATACCAAAAGATAAGACAACATCAAACCACTTTCAGACCTCAGGATCTAGCCCTCCTGGGTCCAGAGAGGGATCTCTCTATGATTGTCAAGGTATATGTCTTGGAAGTTCAAGAATTAAGATATTAGGCTTGTTATAAGGCTCGGGATTTGTTTGTTTGATTGTTTATTTCGTTGTTGGGAATCAGGAAAGAAGGTTTCAATATAAGACAAGGCTGAGCAAAGAGGATTTCAGGCAAAGGAGCGATGATTTCAGGGGAGATTCAAGACCATTGGGCAATGGATTCAAGAAAGGATTTGATTGCTAATAAATATGCAGGCTTTCAGTTGGGCTATTCATCTAAAGCATTGGATCTCAAAGATGATAGTGTGGTATGATAGGCAAGAGAGAAATTGAGAGCAAGGAAACATTAAAGATTTTAGGACACAAAGTTGGAAACCTGAGATCAGAGAGAGACTTTGAACTCTCAAAGCTTCAGCCTCCAGCTTAAGGGAACTTAGAAAGACTTAATTAACTGAAAAGGATCCTAGTGAGATAGAAATAGAGTTCTAGACCTCCCAGTGTTCCCAATTCATTCAATTAAATCCTAACAAGAACATCTAAGAAAAGATTCCTTTAATTCATCCATCAGCTAGCAGGCAATGTCATCCACTACACTGGTTAAGTTAACTGAAATCAACTCTTAGACAACACATTTAGTAGAAAACATTAAAGGCAAGGAGAGCAGAAACATAGGGTACCTAACAAGGGTAAATCTTATGCCAGATTTCTGATGCGAGCCAGTGGAAATGAAATAAAACACAAAGACAGAAAAACATCACCGCAGCTTTAGATCAGGATCCAAAAAAATATGCTTTTCATATTAAAAAACAACACCATTCAGGTACAACATTACCAATGGCTTGATATTCAGTCTGAAAACATCTTCCTCAACCTATCTTACAACTTTACACAGAGAACGTGTCTCAAAGGAAACAGCTTGCAATTCTCAGATAGCCGATCAACAACCTTTACAATGAGTTCCTTCTTGAATTTTATAGCTAAAAGGTGAGCAGAGGAGGTAGGTGAAACACTAAATGAAGCATTAAAACTCAGAAAGAAAGAGGGCTGAAGCCCATTCAGTTTTAAATCCTGTGCATTTATCCCTAGTACTCTTTTGGACGAAGGAGTGATCTTCTTCAGGCTTCCATTTACTCCGGTATGGCTCTGATGCACTCTGGCTGCAGTACTCTGTAGTACTTTTGGTGAATAAACAAAAGGCAGATTGAGGTCTGCCATGCTGCATAAAAAATTCTCTAGTAGCATAGGACTGTTCCGTCAGGGTGGAAATCTTCTAAGGAACACGGTAGATAATGGAACAATATGGGCACTTTTTCCTTTCACGGGTAGGAACGTTCTGCTGATGTAGCTACCCTGATAGTATTGTTTTCTGTGCGCTTGTCTTTCCGTGTGATCCATGATGCCTTTGATCTGGTACTCTGCCTTCAAATCATAGGATTGAGGCTCAAAATATTCAATGACAGGCCTTAAACACTCTTTTTTTCCACTGATACTCTTTGCCACTTCCACGTTTTCCTCTGACTACGAAATCTATGATTTAATGGCTTTGGGGAAGATTTTACAGAGTTTAAACTCTGTTCCTTTAATGCGAGCCCTGTCACACGTCTTCTCAGACCTTTCTTCATGTGTTAGATCTTTGAACATGGTCTTCCTGTGTTCTCTGCAACTGTACAGATACTCTGAATCATGGCGTTTTTCCACCGCTCGTACCTTGCAAAAACACGTAACTCTGTTATGAAATCCATGCATAGGGGAGGATGGCTGTGGTGGGTGGGTAGAATGATTGTGCGGTGGCGGTAGAAATAGTGTTTTGGATGAAACAATGGTGAACAATGCAGTGATATGATGTGGACTGCGACTAATAGGTTTTCGGTGGGGAAATACTCGTGGGACGTTCAATCATGGTCTGGTGGCGAAGATCGACGGCGGAGATTAAACAGTGGGATGGTTTATGAATTTGGCTGGAATGCATTAAAATGAATGAAAATGTAATGAAAATGATCGTATGTGGTGGGACTCGACATGGGCGGAGGGTGATTCATTCAGGATCGTCGGATCTCGGGAGGGGATCGACGGCTGCGATCCAATCGGAGGGGAGAAATGGGAGGGTCAGTTGTCCGATTGAACGATGGTGCAATTGGTTTATGACTGTTGGATCACGGACTAACAGACGGTCGAGATTGGATCGGGGAGATCGTAATCGCAAAGGGCAGAAGGTGGCAGCAATTGAAAAATGCGATTGCGATTGACGCGGGAAAGCGCAGGCCGTCAGATCAACAGGAGAATCAACGGCTAGGATGGGATTGGTGGATCGCAATCGGTGAATGCGGTCGGGTGGCACATTTAGAAATTGCAATTGTGATGGGAGCGATTGAGCGCCAGCCATTGGATATGGGTCTGGATCGACGGTGGAGATTGGATCGGCGGGGAAAAGAATGGGGCGACGGGACGTGATGCGATAGGATCTGGGCCATTGATTCTGAGTGGACGGACGGCTGTGATTTGATCGGGAAGTCGCAATCGGGGGGAAATGAGGAGTGGCACGGTGAAAGTTCCGATTGCGATCAGAGCGGGAGTGCGATTAGCGCTGGGCTGTCCGATCAAACGACAGATCAACGGTGGAGATCACAGCGGAGGCCTTAACGACCAAAACCCAATCGCATCAGAGTTTTTCATATAACAAAGAGACGCGCTCCTCCGAAAGTTGCGATTGTGATTAGCGCTTTGAGCCTTTGCGCCTAGTTTTTGGCGCGGGATCACGTGGGGAAGTGGTTTGCGGGCTAGCGGGAAAAGGGGCTAGGCCCTGATATAAGTTGAAAAGTGGGTTTTTTGCCCCTTTTTAGTGCATTTCAAGGCCGGGAAAAGGTAACGATAGAGGGAAACAAGGGGTATTAGACCAAACAAGGGGTGAATGTAGGATTTAAGGGGGATTTTGGGGGGGATTTAGAGGTAAAAAAGGGAAACTTTGACAAAGGTGAAAAAAGGGTAAAATGGGACATTCTGTAGGGATACAAGGGGCAAATAAAGGCCTTTTGGAGCACAATTTTTTACAATCAGTGAGGCTTATTGACTCCAAAAAATCAGAGGGAAAAGATCAAAGGGCAGGGAACATGGAGAGGCTTCAAGGATGATGTGTTTACAAGAGAAATGCATTCCTTGAAGGCTCATGAAACAATTTAGCCCCCTGTTTGCTTGCCAAGGAATTTATAGGGGGCTAACATGTCCTTGCTACGACAAAGAGTCTTCCATGTACTTCATCATCTCTTACAACATTATATGAAGTGGACTCCACCATCTTGACACTGGGACTGAGGATGTAGCCCACACTAGGTGAAATTTGTTATCAAATGTGTCGTGTTCATGATTTGATGATTGTTGTCATGTTTCCTCTGGTTTAAGCATGCACATGTGGTTATTTATTCTCTACTAAATGCAATTCTAACAACATCACAGAATTAAAATATCTTCAATAAATCTGACACTGAAGGAGCCCAGATCACACACACATTCACCCCACACACTAAGCTTATTTAAAATTTTTATAAAGGGTATCCTCTTTCTGGAATATTTGTACCTAATTTATTTGAGCTTATATATTGTTGCACACCCTAAGTGAAGGAAATTTTTTCTAAAAATAATCTTAACCTGAACACACTAAATTCCCTATAGGGGCCACAAGGTAATTTATAGTTTAGGGTAGGACCATGGCAATATGAAACACATAAGTCATCATGGTTTTTTTTCTTATTGAAACATAGAAAGTTGTTTTTTAGGGATCTTAAAATATTACATCATCCAATGACAAATATAGTACATGGAGAGAAACTGGTGAAGGAGGTAAGGCCTACGTGGCGGATTATCACGGACCTTCATGTTGTCTCCCGACACATGCTAGGGATTATGGCTCGAAAAATAATAACCAAAAGCTGAGATTCATCCACTCCCACTGGACGTAGGTAACTCAGTGGCCAAATCTTAGCACATCTTTCCCTATAGGTTGAGGTGCGGGAGAAATTAGACCTGAGGTGATCTTGGTCAGGCTAATGGAAGCGTCATCATCTCTTTTGGGATGTTCACCTAGTATGTTTGGACACTATAACCCTCTCCATACTTTGGTTGGTTTTTTGGTTGTTGGAAGCGTCGTTAGTGACATTTATGACGTGGCCCTAATACCCTATTCTAAAATATTCACAAGGCCTAGTTAATACTTAAGCAGAAGGATGCTAGGTATTTTTAGGAATTTTTCTTACACACAAAACCTTCGATAAACCTTTTGTAATACCCATTTTCTTCTGTAATAATGTTTTTCTTTGCTTAAATTGAATTATGTTAGTTTGATGGTAGAAAGGCCATGAATCGGTTAAGATGAAAATGAACGGTAAAGTGGTTATGATGTAATAGGTAAGTTTTTTTAATAAATAAAAAGTTGGAACTACTTGGGAATGAGACACTAGAGTTAAGAGATTGTTGTAAAAAAAGTGGAAAAGTCCCATTGATGAATGAGATTCAGATAAATCTTCCATAAGTGGGACTCCTATATAAGATTTAATTAGATAGGAGATAAAGATCCATTAAATCACTTATCTGGAAAAAAAACTAAGTAAAGGGTAGAATAAAGCGCTGTGGGAGAGAAAAGCAAGCTTAAAGAAAAGAAAAAAAAAAACTAGGCAAGTGGGTTGGCAGACCCACAAAAGTGGGACGCCGCTAAGGAAAAAAAACTATAATGGAAGAAATTGTATAAAAATACATAATCAATGGATCAAAGGGGGTTGTTGTTTCCATTTGGAGGCACATCTCAGCTCGGGGGGAACTAGTGGATTCAATTCATGGTTGGGTGGAAAACATGAATTTCCCAAGTTTTTTTCCAACAAAAATTATGGTTAGATTATTTATTTGAAATTACGATTTGCATGGCTGGCTTGTTCAAGATATATTAATGAAACTTATTTGATATATGATTAAAGAGCCTTATATTAGTAGTGAAATTGAATGGATGAAAAAGTTGACTGTGTTGGTTTTTGTTCATTCATATATATGTTTTTACACTAAATTAATACTCATGAGAAGTATTTTGTCATTATATGAGTTTTAACATACATAACAAACAAAAATGAAGGGAATAAACAGTCTAAAGCTTGAATTATTATTTATGATGAAAAAATTTTGGTATATATATTTATATCTTTTCTTTTCTGTACAATATAGGACTATTGTAAGTAGAATGATATTAGAGTGAGCGTCGAAAAAAAAAACTTCAGTAAACAACTTGTCAGTCGGTATATAGAGTTAAGAGAATTGATCTAGTAATACCATGTAGTCCTAGTCCTTTTAGGGATAGAATTCGCGTATAATAGAAGCCAATGCATGCGCCGTGGCATAGTTATAGTGTTATGAAACTAGCTCCAAAAATAGAAGAAAAGAGAGATCAATGCCTTACAAATAATCCACTTCGAGTGGGAAACCTCCACTACATTACATAAATGAACAATTCTTGGATGATACAAATGAAAAAACCTCCTTTCTATATATAGGAGTCCATGGAGCCACAATGTAATCCTAGCCGACCTAACAATAATAATGTAAGCGCACAATAATAACAATATGGGGGTTACAGGGGCACAACAATAACAATAAGGGGGTTACACTAAAAACAATAAGGGACTATACTAGTAATATGGGGACCTAACATGCTCCTCTCCTTCAAAAAAGTGTTTTCCTCAATGCTTGAGTAGCTCCGGGTGCTTCTGTATAAAATTCACATCCTCCCATGTAGAATCTTCAGTGGGTAAGTTCCTCCATTTGATGAGATACTCTGAAATTGATCGATTTTGTAGCTGTCAAGTTCTTGTTTCCATGACTGCTTCAGGTTCCAATATGGTTTTTCCTTGCTCATCATGTTCTGGCAATATTGTTTGAACTGGAAGTTTGTCCCCTATAACCCTCTTTAAGCATGAAACATGGAAAACTAGATGCACTCGCAAAGAAGCAAGAAGCTCCAATTTGTATTCCATAGTACCAATCTTTTGCAACACCTTGTAAGGACCATAGTACTTTGGCAATAATTTATTATCCTTCTTAGCTTGCTTTAGGTACATTCGTTTGTATGGTTGTAGCCATAAAAATACCCAGTATCCTACATCAAAACTTCTCTCGCTGCGATGTTGATATGCCTATTGTTTCATTCGATTTTGTGCCAAATTCAGGTTATCCTTTAAGAGTTGGAGAACTTCTTGTTGATGCTCGATGTGATCTTCCACTGCTTGCACCCTAGAATTTTCCCTTAAATAATATGTGATGGAAGGTGGATGATATCCATAAAGTGCCATAAATGGGTCTTGTTTGCTGCAGTATCGAAGGAAGTGTCATACCACCATTCAACGAGAGGTAACCACTTGACCCATTGTGCTTGCTTATCAGATACAAAACAACGAAGATATCCTTCCAAACATTTATTCACTATATTAGTTTGGCCATGAGACTTGGGATGATAAGATGAGCTATGAGCTAGTTCAGTACCCAAACAAGAAAATAACTTCGTCCAAAGATTTCCTGTAAAAATGGGATCTTTGTCACTTACAGTAATCTTCGGGTTTCCATGTATCTTTCGAATTGTTTCCATAAATTCAGTAGAAACTGTACTTGCTTTAAATGGATGAGATAATGCAAAAAAGTGTGCATACTTGGTAAGTCTATCAACTACCACCATGATGACACTCTTTCCTTTAGACTTAGGTAAACCTATGATAAAATCCATTGAAATCTCCTCCCAATGTTGACTTGGAATGGATAAAGGTTGTAGAAGACCCAAGGTCTTAATTGTCTTAACTTTATTTTGCTGGCAAACCAAACATTTAGCCACAAAACTTTGAATATCAGATTTGAGGCCATCCCAAAAAAAATTCTTTCTTCACCCTGTGGTAAGTTTTTAAAAATCTTGAGTGTCCTCCTAAAGGAGAAGTGTGCAATTC
Organism: Pinus albicaulis; assembly: GCA_034641835.2. Taxonomy (NCBI): domain Eukaryota; kingdom Viridiplantae; phylum Streptophyta; class Pinopsida; order Pinales; family Pinaceae; genus Pinus; species Pinus albicaulis. The sequence goes on from JAXQQM020061220.1 coordinate 297,503, forward strand.
CAAAAGAATCTTTTGTTTTAGTTGGGAATTCTTGCAAATATATAAGCGATCTTTGTACCATAAGGAATCATTTTTCCAACTAAATGTATTAGATGTACTAGGATATTTCTACAACTTTTGAACGAGTGTCCACACTTATTCATCCTTCTTCCATTCATCCCTTATTTTGGTTATCCAATCTGGTTGGATAATAGAAATGGCACAAAGAAATGCTTCCACCTCTTCATCCTTTCTTGAGAGTGCATCTATAACAACATTTAGCTTCCCTTTTTTGTAGATGATTTCAAAGTCATAAACCAACATCTTTGTGATGCATTTTTGCTGTTCTTCTGAAGATAGTGTTTGTTCCAAAAAGTGTTTAAGACTAACATGATCAGTTTTTACCTTGATTTCGCCATTTCTTTAGTGCATGTATTATTGCCAACATTTCCTTCTCATAAATAGCCTTTTGTAAATAATTTCCTTTGATTGGACGACTTTAAAAAGAAATGGGTCTTCCTTCTTGCATTAAAACAACACCAATTCCATTCCCTGAGGCATCACATTCCACAATAAAGGTTTTTGTGAAGTCTGGCATAGCTAAGACTGTTGTTAGGCACATTTCCTCTTTAAGATGTTCAAAGGCCTCAGTTGCTTTAGGAGTCCATGAAAATGCATCTTTCTTCAATAATGTTATTAGAGGTGTTTCTATTCTCCCATAATTCTTAACAAACTTGCGATAATACCCTATTAACCAGAGAAATCCGTGCAACTGCTTTATGGTTGTGGGAACTTTCCATTCCTTAATGGCTTTAATTTTGTTAGGGTCTACCTTAACACCCTTGTGAGATACAATATGACCTAGATATTCCACCTCTTGTGCTCCAAAGAAACATTTGGATGTTTTTTCATATAATTGTTTTTCTTGCAATAGTTTGAACACCCTGTCAACATGTTGGACATTATCCTTCCAAGACCTATTGTAGATTAGTATATCATCAAAAATTACTAGCAAAAATTTTCTAAGGAAGGGTTTCAAAATGGAATTCATCAACCCTTGAAATGTAGAAGGTGCATTTTTAAGGCCAAAAGGCATGACCAAAAATTCATAATGACCCTCATGAGTTTGAAATGTTGTTTTCGGAATATCTTCAGTCTTCATTCTAATTTGATGATATCCTGAACGAAGATCCAACTTGGTAAAATAAATTTCTCCATGTAATTCATCCAATAATTCATCAATAACAGGTGTTGTTATATCATTCACCACCACCCTAAGAAGCTTATACAAGGGGGATCACCCAAAGCATAAAAGGAGAAATACTTAAAAGAGCGAATGGGTTCATGTGAATGATAATTCATATGAAAAAGGGAACAGGGCATAATATATATATATATATATATATATATATATATATATATATATATATATATATATATATATATATATATATATATATATATATATATATATATATATATATATATATATATATATTCCTCGCGGTAGACTTTACATAAAACAAAGGGGAATAAAGGTGCAAGACAGCTAGACACGGCGGGACCCGCCCATACTCCCAACAGTCAAAGAAGAAAGGCGTGTGAAAGGTTTTTCAGGGGGATCAAGAATGGCAAGGAGAAGGCAGAAGCTCAACCCCCGGAATGGTGGTGACGTGGCATACGATGGGACTCGAGACAGATACTCTGTGAGGTAAAGGTCGCGGGCTTAGAGCTGCTCCAAAACCCCGCCAGATTTTCTAGTGGGCCCGACCACGAAGGACACTTGGCGCCATGAATACAACGGTAAGGTATTTCCTAGGACACCTGGTACACGACCAGTACCGGCATTTAACCCTACGCATGGTATACACCTAACCGAACTCTGATAAAGAATAACCAGATGCCATGCGTCTCAGTGTCGGCATCCTTATGACGTTAGCTCTACAAATGTCGTCCTTGTCTTTTTTTCCAGGAAATTTGAAGATGTATAACCCTGCTCTATGATTCACTATGGTAAAATACTTTCTTTTACGGGACACTATGTAGCTAAAGCGTGAACGCCCAGTACCAGGTCTACCAAGTCGCTTTCAACTTCCCTACGTCATTTTCCCTGAGCATTTTCCTTAATGCGCAGGTATTCCATCCCTTTTTCAATATCTGGTTTCCTTTCGCTTTTCATTTTCATAATGGTCATTGGTAAAGTCAAGGTTAAGAAGTCTGAACCCGAAACCCCTCAGGTTCATGAATCTAGGGCTGCTCCTGGACCTGAGCCATTCATAGACTTACAAGTCCACGTTTGAGACCCACAATACCCTTTCTTTATCGGTAGCGTCAAACCTAAACTACTTAAGAAGCATATAGAAAATAGGGATAGGTTCAGAGTTGTTTTGTCAGGGTTTTACCACCAAATTACTCTGCCTGTCTACCCAATTGTTGAATTCATATATTAGCTCAGAGAATCTTACGATGACTGTCGAGATATGTTCCTTTCATCTCAGGGGAACAAGATATTTAGTATATCTCCCGAAATCATCAGAAAAGCTCTATGTTGCCCTACCAGTTCCAATTATGTTGATTTCACTGAAATTTCATTATCCCGTTAGTTTTCCAAGCTACCGTGGAGGTAGCAGAGTGATTTCATCACTGCTATTTCTGACTCCCGCCTCACAGCTTTCATGTCTGTAGACTCGGTGCCCCTGAGTACATTCAAAGAATACCTTCAGCCAACCCTTGCTCTCATTGCTGGGTTACTAGGTATAGAAGGGGTCGAGCAAGTCTCTGTGTAGCCCTTTTGTGGTTAATGTCACAACCCGACGTTGTTTTGGACATCCCTGGTTTCTTGGCCTCCGCCATCCTAACCCAATTTTAGGACCTCCCGGCTACAGGTCATTTTCATTTCTGCTCCATGGTATTTTACCTTTTACTCTTCCATCAGGCTGATAGTTTGAGGGTTTGGGTCTAGAAAAGGTTAATAGGATAAATTCTCAGCCAAGAACTATATTTAACTGGAATCCCACAGTGCATCAGTTGGAAAATGGGGTGGGTTATTCAAGTTTCCTGAACAAATTCATGACAATAGCCTATACTATTATTCATGATAATCCTCCGCCCAAGATTTTTCTCGAGAAAAATAAATGGCTACAGTATAGTGAGGCCGAAAGCACAGGAGACTGGTACCTATTTTATTACTACACTGAAATCAAGGTCTACGGTACAGAGGTTTCCCCTTACAGACTGCCAGTTTTTCCTGCCATGCGGATTTACGCCTTGGAATACCTCCAATAGACCTTGAAGGCTGACCAGCTCCACTTCCTCCCCATGAAAAAGGGGTTCATTCTTAAACTCCCTACAACCATTGGCCCCTTCATTGTTAACTCAAGGCATGCCCTCCCCATAGTGGAAAACCTGCTCAAGGGTATGGATTTAAGGCAAGGGAAAGCTTGGCCCTATGATCCAAAAGGAATCATCTCAAATAAAAGGAAGAAGATCAAATCAACTGCTTATGCTCATGAAACTAGACCCTTCATCGAGTGGAGAGCTAATCTTGATACCTGGCCTTTGATTTCACAGATGGAGACCGATTCATCTGTGACAGGGGAAAAAGGAGACACTGCTTCGACACAAGAAGTAGGTAAGAAACAGGCTGAAGAAGCTGGAGCTTCAGGAGGAGGTTCTTCGCCTTCCAAAAGGTAGAGAACAAATGATGAAGAAAATGTCTAGGAAGAGCAATCACTGGAGAAAGTAGAATTATATGGACATTCGGACAAGGGAAAAGCAAGATTTGTGGTAAAACATGATGGTCCATCATCTTCCGATTTCTCAGAAGTTTCACAAGCCATCTCTGTAAACAGGTCAAAGGCGGAGAATGAAATGAAGGGGAAGAACAAAGCTATCAGGGAAAAGCACTGGTCATAATTAGAAGGATATGTAGACAAATATCATACTTGGTTTTCTGCCGAGATTGATATGGATAAAGAACAATTGTTGATGGCCATGACTGAAGCGGTACTAGATCCAAAGGCTGGGACCACCAGCTACAGAGCTCTGGAGGTGGCAGTAAACATGTCACAAGTCCCAGTAATTGATAAGTGCAATCTGTTCCAGTGTTTCGGTGATATGCTAAAGGATGAGGTTGTGAAGCTTTCCCTCACTCTAAGGAATCTAGAAACCAAGCACAACCAAGTGATCAAGAACCTTAGAATGGAGAAGACTAATGCGTGTGCACTCGCAAATGACCTGCGCAATTTGCAAGCTGTCGTGAAGGGAAAAGGGATTGATAAAGCAGATCCTCAGGGCCATATCATCTCGAAGTTGTAGAAACAGGTTGCAGCCCTGAAACATAAACTGAATATGCCTGGTTTTCAGCACGTACAAATTGCCGAATTAGCCCAGATAGAAAGGACAAGGTTGATCTAGTAGACTCCTTCGCCAAGGAGAAAGAAGAGAGGATTAAAATTTCTGGCGAGATGATTGCCCTCCAGCAGAATATGGACGAGCTGCAGAAAAACTGGGATGCACATGTATGCTCCACACCACCTCTTGATGGATCCAGCTCACTCTCAGAGCAACTAACCACAGCGCGGGGTGAATTTAAAGTATCAGAGAAGCAGGTTCAAACAACACGATAGAAGATCCAGGAGCTTGAGGCCCACCTCAAGCGGAATTCCGAAAAGGTAGCGGCTCTGCAGAAGGAAATAAAAGAGGGGAAACAAGAGAAGCTGCAGCAGGAGAAGACTATCCAAGACCTTACGAGCCAAATGAAAGGAAATATCACCCTGTTGGATGCCCGGCACTTAATTTGGATAGAAATCATTATGGAAGTAAAAAAGAGTTGGGCCTTCCTGACCTTAATTGAAGCAAATAAAACCGCGGTTTTTCAATTCAGGAGAACTCTACACGAAGGGCTCATGGATGCTGCAACTGAGGCTGAAAGTGCCAAAGGGTATATTGCCTTCTTAAATAACACAAGCCCATAAGAATTGACCAACCTAGGAATCAATGATAGGTTTAAAGAGGTTGTAGAATGTAGAAGGGTGATGGAAAGGAAAACCATGCGTAACCTCGCACTGGGCAGTTTAGAGCAGATGGTGACAAATCTGGAGCAGTTTGATGCAGAATGGATAGAACTGATGCGTGCTGGCCTTCCATCATGTTGGGAGCTTGTAAATGCTGTGGTCCAACGATTACCAGTTTACGAATGTAAAATGACTGAGGAGATGAATAAAACAGATTTACCCTCTGATAAGTCTTCTCGGCTTAAAGCCAAAACAATAATTGCTGCACTCGGTAACGAATTCACTCTCCTCTATCAGGTTAAACAATGATTGCCCACTCAGGCGAATTACGCTGAACTGACATAAGTGCACGCTCTGGTTGACACTTTTGTGGCGATACCTGGTCATGCAACTGACACCTGGCAGAGGTGTAAAGATCATACAAGTTCATTAGCCACTATGTTGGCACCCTTGTCAACTCCACCTGCTAAAAAGAAATCCAACTCGTCCACAACTGCAGTACCACCTCCTTCAGCACCAGCTCCCACTCAGCCACCCCAAAAACAATGACACTCATGATTGAGTCTACATGGCTCCTTATGTTATTTTTCTTTACTTTTACTTTCGCGTGAAATTCATATTTCACTCTTGCATTGTTACTTTTTGTTAACCAGTTGTTTTATATTTCTTTTAGAAATGGTTGTAAGCCTGATTTGTAAGATGATGGGAGGCGTTCTACCCCATCATCAATTTTGATGTTTTGATTAATACTAGAAACTACATACAGGCACGCGGAAAATATATTTTCCCAAAATATCTTTCTGTGTATAGCTCATGAAAATGTTATAAAAGCAGAAAGAAAAGACATCTAGAGGGTTCTAGATTTTCCAAAGGACTCACTAGTTCCAGTGCACTGTATGTATTTTTGTATGAACTCGGATAGTAAATGTTTGAAGAGCCCATAGGGTTTCATTAATGAGAAGCTTTGTTGGAATTGGAGATTCCACTCTGGATGATTCACAATTTGTAACTCTTCTTCATGTTTTTAATACAAAGGTTCATTTCGTTCCTCTCCACATCTGTTGTATTTAATGTTCTGGAATGCGAGTGCTCCCATGTTTAAATGTGAATTTATCATATCAGATACTCATGTTTATTCACCCATAGCGCTTTAAATATGGCTCAGGCGTTATACTTTGTTCCATTTCCTATCTCTTCCACTTTTCTTCTGATATTAACTTAAATGGATTCTTGTCTTTGAACGAGCTCAGATATATGGATTCTTATCTTTTCATAGGCCCAGTATATATGGACTCTTATCTTTGAATAAGCCCGGTTATAGTTGGTATCCTACCACATCCTATGTCATAGTCATCCCTCACATATTAACTTGCTATCTGTGTACTCATTTGAGAAGTTGGCCCCCTTTACAGCATTTTGTCTTAAAGTTGTCTAATACATTTACTATTTGCAGTTCGTGCTCAGATTCTGCAATTGTCTTAGTTTTTGTGTTTAAACTTTGGGGTTTTGGTTCCACTCTTATTAAAACTATTCATCCAAGTGATAGTTGCATGAGAGCCCAACATTTTCAACTGCAATCAGTTGATTGATATGCTCCTTGCATTATTAAGATGTCCTAGGCATTGATCTTTATACAACTCAAGGCTGTCTCTAGGAGTTACAACATCTTTTTGGCGCCATTGTCGGGGACCGAATTTCAAGAGCTAAATCCCTGGGCCTCAAAAAATATTAATCTACCCTTCAAAATAGGTGAGCAGGAAGGGTTGAGAGTTGTAGATCCCTCACCTTGGCGACTCCACTGTCATTCTAAGGATTATTCTATTTGTAGTCCTGGCTCCCTGAAAGCCACACCTGAGGTCAAATACATCTCAGCTGAGAACACCTTCAGTGTCTGACCCTGAGAAGATTTTGCACAAGAGAAGTTGGAGAGAAAGGCAATTAGCTTACATAGATGTTCCCAGATTTTCCCTGGAAGACTCTCCATCCACCTCTCAATTAGCCCAAGATCAAGGTCTCGATTCTGCTGTAAGAACCCTTGATTATACTTCAGATAGCCCCTCCCTAGAAAATATTGAAGTTAAATATGAGGCCGAATCTGTAGATACCACAAGCTTCTTTCTGCATCCCACTCTTGAAGCTGAAGAATTTAAAGAAGTCATAGAGGTTTCCACTTCTCATATTCCAACATTTCAGTCAACCCCTCAAGCTGTTGTTCAATATATCCCCATTTTCATACACACCTCTCTTCCACCACCTCCTAATACACATCAGATTCTCCCTCCACCTCCACAACCTCCAATGGTTGTTCTTGGCTTCCTATTGAACAAATATGCCCCCCTGGCATTGCCTCAGATCCTAAATGATATGCCTCGGGATTACTTAAAGATTTTACCCTGCTTTAATGGAGAGAATGATACTGAGGCTCAGAAACACGTGGAAGTTTTCTACGGCTTCGCAGAAAATTTCAATGTTGAACATCTAGATGTGGTGTTGAGATTGTTTGTCCAATATCTAGATGGAGAGGCCAGAAAATGGTTCAAGACCTTGGGGGACCACTCCATTAACACTTGGGAATAAATGGAAAATGCATTCCTAAGGAAGTGGGGAGAAAAGAAAGACCATGGATACTGTCTTACAGAGTTCAATGCACTTAGAAAGAGACATAATGAAGGTGTATCCAAATTCATCAAGAGGTTTAACAAGTTATATGCAAGTCTCCCAGCTGAAATGAAGCATCACCAGATTGCTGCTAAAGTGATGTTTGTAGCAACCTTTGATTCAGAATTCGGATTCTCTTTAAGAGAAAGGAAGTCCGCTACTCTAGATGAAGCCCAGACTGATGCACTGGAAGTGGAAGCTAACTTTTCTTCTACAGGGAAATCAAAAGGGAGGTAAGACCATGATACTAAATGGAGAGGGAAAGAAGAAGCATCTACCTCCGGTCAAGATAGAGAAGTAGCAGATTCTAAAATAAAGGAGACGAGTAAAATGATCAAGAACCTTTCAAGCAAGCTGGAGTCAAAACAACCCAAAAGGAAAAACCATCGGCAAATACCTAGGGTCAAAACAACCCAAAAGGAAAAACCATGGGACAATGTCACTTTATTTATTAATTTATTTATTAGTCTACTACTTTTATGATTTGGTCTAACCAGTTAAACTGTTAGGGATATTACATATCTAAACATCATATTAGAAAATTTTAATATGTTGAAAAACTCATGTATTGATTTTCATTTCATTTCATTAAAAAATACCAATTTTTTTCCTTTTGAAAATTTTGTTTAATCGAATTATTTCTATCTTGAAAAAAATATTGAAATACATGTAAATGATAAAACACTTCATCAACTCAAAGATGGTAGGTTGCTACCTCCTCCCAAATATATAGATGTGTGTGTGGAGTGTTTTTATTGAATTTTAAATTTTATATTAACTTTTGATAGTAACATTTTAGTGAAATCATTATTCTATTTGAAATTAAAACTGAGCTCAATTTAGACTCAATCAAAGTACTACTTTTAACACATTAAACATATGGCGCCTTACACGATATGATAAAAAATTGTATACCAAGTCCAGATCCACGAGAAGTACGGACATGACATACAAATCGAATCACGAAATGACCATTTGAATAAAGTCAAACAATGTAATTCAATTTCGAGTCCCGATTTATGAACATGGCCTTTTCGAAGTGAAACCAATTCCAAATTTGAGAAGTCATTGTACGTAGTTATGTAATAAATATATTCCATACATGTTGGTACACCAACATATAAATTAATATATTCAAGAACGGAGAACTTTATGTTACGCTCCCTCATTCATTGCCCAATTTCAGGAAACAACTAGAGTAAATATCTGGAAGATAACTGAAGTGATTTCCTTAATTTTTGGAAACTAACTGTAGTAATTTCCTTAAATTATGGAAATCAACTGCAGTTCATTAATTTTCTTGTTGGGAGCTTCTAAAGTGGTCCATTACTCCCACTGCAGTTCTCTGCCATGATCAGTGGAGCATTTGACACATAGCCAACAGAAGCTTGATGGAAGCTGGGCTATATAGTTTTCTGTTTGGTCCCCAAGCTCACTAATTCATTCCCTTCAGTTTTACACCATCAACTAGAATTAGCAGAGCTTGGAAGCCCTTTCAGCTTTCAGATTGAAGAGCCCTGACTAAATATCGTAATTTTTTTTTTCAAATTTTCTGTCTGTAAGGATTATATTATAATACAATTTGAATTACATACGCATATGTTTGAAACACATATGAAGAGTTAATGTATTTGTGAGAGTTGAAAGAGTTTAATTTTGAAGATATCGTGTGTAATGGAAAATGAGGGCCACGTGATGTTGGTGCTTCAATAGCAGCTGCGCTGCAAACCTTTTCGATTATTTTTGAATAACAAAAGAACTTTAAAATTTCAGTTTGATTTTAGAAAATTTGTGGAAACAGTAACGTTGAGGATCATTTAATTTTGCAAAGTGACTTTCTTGGAATTTCACATAGCAGTCAGATTTTGTGAAGCATCAATGGCTGGAGGTATGTTTTTACTGAGCATTACAGTTTTACATTCCGCATTAAAAAATATTTTTAAGTTATTTTTTTTATTGAAGCTTACATAGCATAAAATTGTTTATGCATGAATTTTGTTTTTTTACTATACATAAAAGAGTTAACATTCTAACTCTGCAATTAAAGAATTCTGCATTAAAGAATTTTATTGAGTTATTAAAATTCTAACATTATGGTATCAGAGCCCTCTTTATATCTCTGCCTTGGTGATTTATAAATATAATTGGATAAATGTCCTATTTTTAAAGATTTTCTAAATTAAAGCATATATTTAGAAATATGTCTAATTTTTATTTAATTCTTATGCTTATAATATTTAGTTTAATTATATGCAATGTGGTAAATAAACTCGTATTTAGTTTTCATGCATTAATTATTAAGTTTTAATTAAGACATGTTATTATGAATACGAGACTTATGGTTAT